>JNEU01000722.1:0-15644 GCA_000697475.1 Lichtheimia corymbifera B2541
CTTATCAGAAACCAAACAACTGGTGCTGTACAGGATATCTCGACTGAAGATGTGTATACCTTCACAATTGCACGTGAGGATTTTTATGCATGGTTGCAGAATGAGGAACGCCGCACGTCATGCACATTTTATTACCGAACCACTGGCAATGCATCCATCAAGAATAAGGATTTTTCCGCCTTAAGGGCTCGCTTCAACCTGCGAATACCAAGTACCGCCCTGGATTTGCTTTGTCATCCAAGGATTCACCCGAGCTTGAAAGAACTCCAGTGCAAGCTGGTTCGAAACGTGGTCGTGGCTGTGAGACGAATTATATTGGGGTAAAGTGTTAGCGTGGTTATTCCTTTGTATTGCATATATATCATCCTAATGTAACGATATCATAATAGATCTTTCAATGCAACCGTAGTGGTGAGCCAACCGGTAATAACAACCTGCCATGCGGATGTACAGCAACCATCAAGGCCAGATGTAAGCAAGATGAACTGAGCATGAGAGTGGAGTACCATTGGAAGCATGTGAATCATATTCCTGGTTCAAGTGCTGATCTCGCTACTGCCCCTATCAGCCGTCAAGCACGTGAGCTGATCCAAGCTATGGTTGACCAAAACATGACATGGGCGACTATCAAGAGCATGTTGCGGGTCGATACTCAATCACTCGTTGACATTTATGAGGGCGATGGTTCGGGAATTCCAGCAATCATGCGTATTGGATACAGCCATGTATATTACGCCATGAGTAAATTCATGAACGACCATGCTAGGTTGGATGACAGTATTGGAACAAGCCTTGAAAATTGGAGCACCAGGATCACTGAAGAGAAAGGTTATTCCACATACATTCCCATGGATGCCGACCAGTCGGGTATGTTCTTATATGCTTTCCTTTCGCAATGGCAGCTTGATGTAAGTAAATGGAATCATCCAAATTATGAAAGGCGATATAAATTGATATTGTTGAATAGCGATTGAAAGAAGATGGCAATATCGTGTGCATGGACGCAACACACAAAACATGCGTGGATGGGAATAAAAGAGATTGTTTTCTCTATACCTTGGTTGTCCGTTCAAGCATCACGGGAAAAGGTGCTCCTCTCTGCTGGATGATTACCAACTCCAGCACACATCATCCTGTGAAAGCGTGGTTGAAGTGGTTGAAGGATGACTTGGAGTTCATCCCTGGTTCGATTATGATCGATAATTCTGACACGGAGATCAAGGCAATTCGCGAATGTTACGGTGATGGATATAAAATCTACTTGTGTCACTGGCATATCTTGCGAGCTTGGCGCAAGAATGTTATTACCAAGGTCTGCCAAGCATCCGGAAAGAAGGCCAGTGAAGATGATGTAAGAAAACATCGAAAGGTAGCAATGGATTATATGATTGCTATTATGCAAGCTGGGACTGTTGGCGAATCCGATCGACTATATCGCAAGTTCAAACATTGGGCATACAGCAATGCACAGTCATGGGATGTGAGCGAGTTGGTGGATTACTTTGAAAACGAGTATATGCCAAAGAAAAGAGAATGGTGTCGTGCGTATCGAAAGGTAATGTGGTTTGATGGTGTACTTGTATACAGCTTGTTACTAATATGCAAAAACCATTGCAGCAAAACTATCGCATTGATACGAACAATTACATCGAGACTTGGCACCGTTGCCTTAAGTCTGTGTATATTCCTACGCTCAAGAAGAAACGTTTGGATGTGTTGGTTTATGTGCTCTGGACAGCGGTTCTGGCAGATGTTCTCAAGGACCATGTAAATGTGAAGCATGGATTGCAGTCTTTTGTGTGGTCTGCTGCAGAGAAAGAACGCAAGGCGCTGGCCGACGCTATCACTGGTAAGGGATAATGTGCATATGGAAGTCATTGTTCATTGATTTATTGGATTTCACAACGTGCATTAGACGAGGAAGCGGAGGAGATGATATTGCAGCATGCAGTGAGTCGCATCGTGGTTAGGTCGTTTACGATTAAGAAAAAGAAATATACTATCCACGTTGATGAAGGTAAAAACATGATGCAATCATGTTCATGCCCCGATTACCGCAAGAGCTCAGGCATCTGCAAGCACATGTTTTTATTGCATCGAGTAGAAAACCTGGACTTTCCTCAAACGCACGCTGCAGCAACCACACCCCCACGTACTCCATCTACCCCGCAAACAACACCAAATAGGGAGCATGAACTTAATGGTGCTATAGCAAGGTGTGTAAATATACCAATGATTGAATGTTCCCATTATTGAACTTTGGATAGATACCATGCAGCGCTTCAAGCTCTAAGTAACCATGCCTCTCTTGTGTCTGCACAAAACTATCAACCAGATACAGCACGTGATATCAACGATGCAGCACAGCAACTAGAATCCGTGTATTCCTTGCTCAAAGAAAAGGATGATGCGATCCGTAGTCTTGGTGGACATCAGCGTCGTATATAATTCCATTACCTATTTCTCCTTCCCTCTGAACACCTTATAGATTTCTTTTGTTTCTCCAATATGATTTTATTGCACTATATAAGACTAGCATGCCTTTGTCAACTTCCTATTGTAAACGCAGAGTGATTAGATGACGAAAAGCTGAAATCCATATACACCACTATCCATCACGCCAACCTCTTCTTACCTATCCTTTACACGATTCCTCATATAGACGCCCTCTTGCAGTTGTGTGCTTTCTCTTGTTTATGTGATCTTGATGATGACGCGCCACTTGCTTGGGATAACACCTTGCTGGTACACTTTAGTTTACACGCAAATATATATACCACACCACTGCCACGTCGTACCGCGTTTACAATAAACATATACGCCATGTATACGCCCTTCGTTCAAAGAATAAGAGCATACTGTGTTGACCAGTTACCGAGTATTGGTAATGAGCTTTGCTTGCATCAGGGGAAAGGAGGATCTTGCCAAAAGTAAAAAAGACAATGTCGCTGTCGACTAATCTGAGACCGATCTCAAGAACGGAACGCGATGCTTCGCTTGTCGTGCACTCCATTAGGCCGTAGCAATTGCATTGTGGTTGTAGATTGGTGGGCTGGTGCTACAGATGGGTTGAATCGGTGAAGAAGAGGTGCAGGGTGGATAGCTGGGTGGGCTCGCTCAAGTGAAAACGGCCAAGTCAATTTCAAATTCAGCTCTTTTTGGGAACAAAATTCAAGTTTTGCCGAGAATGGTGACACGAACCAGAACCAATCGTTGCCATGCTCACGGGTCTTTGGCTGCACCCTCCCGTGTGCTACCCGAGCGGACTTTTTTTCATACCTTGTCTCATTGAATTACATGAAACCTCTCAAGTCAACGTGGAATTTACTATTAGAAAGTGCACTCTGCTCGTCGAGGGCATTCGAATGGTACCTCATACATGATCATTCGGCTTGCTTTTGGATTTTTCATCTCACAGTGCTCGCGTAACACAAGCTCATATTCCTTTTTAAGATTGCACCGATCGCGCGGTTATGGGCCGCTTGACCGAAAACGATCCCACCGCGTCCAATTTCAAATAAACTGTCGTTGTTGGCTTAGAAAAGTATTCTCGTCTCGTCCAGAGCATTCGAATGGTACCTCATTCACGATGAGTCGACTTGCTTTTGGATTTTTCACTACATCGTCGCCATAGAGAGAGCGCTTTCCTTTTTGGATATACGTTACACCAATCGCGGTGCTATGGTCGGTTGGCCGGAAACAGCCGCGACGCGTTCAACCTCAAGTAAACTGGGTATGGTCGATTCCGATATGTGATTTTGTTGTTTCTTTGTAACTTTAAAAAGAAAATAGAATAGCTTAAATGTTGCCGTGTATAGTGTCCTAAAACGATGCCGCCGACCGAAAAAAGAAACGTCTGTCTCCATGATGACGATTGTGCGCAAAAATTGGAAACACGTCTATAAAGAGAAAAGCGAGCCTTGTTCCATAAGCCTATGCTGAAGGTGTGATAGATGTATGCTGTGATTCGTAACTAGTGTTGCTCATCTGATCCGAATACGGTGTATCCGATCCGAATCCGATCCGGAAAACCGGATCCGGGTGCTTGATCTGTATATACGGCCGGGTTGATAGTGTATCCGCGGATATCCGGTATACGGTTGCATATCGAGAGGTAATACAATAACGCTACCAACTCATATCTGGAGATAGGTAAATAGAATGCTCTACTATAATACCATCAACATTGGCTACAGTATGGATAGCAAAGCGGTATGTGCAATATCAGAAGTGACATGAAAGTATGGATCATCGCTTTGTATGTGAGCACACAATCCTTAATAGCTCTGTGTAACATGTGCGTCTCCTGCAGATACATTAATGTATACGGTGATAATCCGGATCTCAACACGAATCCGATCCGATCTGGCAGTTACGGATTGTGGATAAGCATATACGATGAAAACCGGATCGGATTCGGATGAGTGACCAATCCGATCCGATCCATACTTCGGTCAACGCTATTCGTAACCAGGTCGGAACGCCGTCCAATCGCTTTGTATCTTAATCAAAGTTGCTGATAAGGATGCCATTTATACACATAAACAAAATTTCAAGTCACATTCACTAGTAGATTGTCAAGAAATAGAGAAAAAATTCGCTCATATGGGATAAAGGGGGCGGTTTTCGCATCTTCTCTGATCATCTTAGCCCAATAAGCAAAGTTGTAGATCAACCATGGTTTTATAGTCGAGTTTTCAATTTGAGGGTAGATTAAAATGTAAAATGCTGAGAAACAACTAGCAAAAGACCATCTGCAGGAGATCACGTGGTCACGTGTACTAGATTAGGGTTGACTCTGAGCACTGTGACGTCTTAGTCAAAGTTGACCACAATGCCTGCTTTTACAGTGGTAAACAAAATTTCAAGTCACGTAGACTTGTGACTTGACGAGAAACAGGGAAAAAATTCGTACGTGTAAGGCAAAGGGGTGTGTTTCATATCTTCTCTGATCATCTTAGACTAATATGCAAAGTTGTCGAAAAAGAGTTGTTTTATAGTCGAGTTTTCAATTTGCAGCATGATTGACAAGTAAAATGCCGAGCAAAAACAAAAACAGTTTTGGGTCCAAGAGATCACATGCTCACGTATATGTGAATGGGCCTGCATCTGATCGCCGTCATGCCTTAGTCAATGTTGACCAGAATGACTGATTTTCTTGTGGTAGACAAAGTTCAAAATGAAGTTACCTTGTCGCCTGTCGAAAAACAGAGGAAACATCCGCTCACGTAGGAGCGTCTACCACACAGATGCATGTTTCACATCTTCACTTTTCCACTTGGAACGCTAACCAACGTTGTCAGCACGGGTGGTTTTATTGCTGAATCTTCGATTTCAAGGTTCGTTCATGTGTACAAGGTCCGGGAATCACTACCACATGTCATATACAGAAAATCCCATCATTCATATTATACTATGTAAAGCCATTCAAAATCTTATAGTGAAGCTTGATGTCTTTATAAGAACGAAGTTGACCATCATCTCAATGTGTACCTTGTATCAAAGTTTCAGACACAAAACGTGCAATTCCCCTTTTTGGAGTGCCGAACATGCTTATTTCGCTCTATCGGCGCCGGAATTAAGTTTGCCACATAGAAACCTATTGTTTTAAAATGAATACGATTCATCAGCATGCCATAGCGGACCCTCTCACCAAGTTTCAAGCTATCAAAATGAAACCTCAGGAAACTGCCTATTAAATCAAAATTCAAAATTCCGGCGCACACCCCGTCTCTGACCGCCTTATACTGTTGACCGTATTGACCGCTCGCATTCAAAATCTGTCAATGAAACATGGGGTCTTTATGAAGACCAAATTGATGAGCATGCTGAGGAGCATCCTGTGAGAAAGTGTGGTCCTGGTACCATGTGATCCCACCTTTATGGAGCACCGGACATGCTTATTTTGCTCTATCGGCGCCTGCATTAAGTTTGCCACAATGAAACCTATTGCTTTGAAATGAATGGAATTCACCACCATGCCGTAGCGGACATAGCACCGCGCATTTGCATGATACTTCTTAATGAACAAACCCCCGCCTCTATATAGCTTCATCGTCACAGCATATGTAAAACATGAAGATGGCCATAACTAAAAATTCTACAATGAAACGTGGGGTCTCCCATCGACGAAAGTTGCTTGTTGGGGCAAGGCGCACCTTGTGTAGAAGTTTCATGACCGTCGTGGCCGATCTCAGTTTCACCCAATGTCACCACCAGCCAAAAATATTTTGGTCGACCTCTTGAATTTTTTTGGACGAGGCTGATAGTGACATTGGGTAATTTTCAGATTGGCCACGACGATCGTGAAGCTTCAACACAAGGTGCGCTACACCCCGACGAGCAACTTTGTTCGATTGGAGACCCCACGTTTCATTGTAAAGTTTAGAGATACAGGCACCTCAATGTTTTCACATATACTATAAACGTGGTGCTATATCATAAGTGGTGTTTGTTCATTGTCAAGTACGTCGATACTGATAGAGCGGAAGGTGCGCAGGGGCGTATTTGTGTCACACAGCTCATTTGCAGGATGGTTCATAATGACCAAACACCACTCTCCATATAGCATCATGGTTACAGCATATGTAAAACACAAAGATGCCCATAACTAAAAATCCTACAATGAAATCTGGCGTCTTCAATCGAACAAAGGTGCTTGTTGAGGTCACGCGCACCTTGTGTGGAAGTTTCACGATCGTTATGGCCAATCTCAAAATTCGCGAGGTCACCACCAGGTGGTCGAAAAAAATTCAAGAGGTCGATCAAAATATTTTTGGCTGGTGGCGACATCGCGAATTTTGAGATTGGCCATGACGATCGTGAAACTTCCACACAATGTGCGCTTCACCCCGAGGAGCAACTTTGATCTATGAAAAAGCCCATGTTTTATTGTAAAGTCTAGAGATACAGGCACCTTTACGGTTTTACTATGCTGTAAGCGTGATGGTATATAACAAGTGCACTTTGTTCATTGTCAAGTAGCTGGACCTCAATAGAGCCGAAGATGCAGACGGATGGCTTTGTGCAACAGAGCTCATTTGCATAGTACCTCACAATCAACAAACACGACTTGTCATATAGCATAGTGCTTTTCGGCATATGTAAAAACGAGAAAGCGCATTTATCTCAAAGCTTTACAATGAAACATGGGCTCTTTCATAGAACAATGTTGCTCGTCGTGGTTGAGCGCACCTTGTCAATCATGGTTCAAGATCAGGCTTGCCAATCCTACATACAGGCATTTTTTCATTTTTACATATGCCGAAAAGCACTATGCTATATGACAAGTCGTGTTTGTTGATTGTGAGGTACTATGCAAATGAGCTCTGTTGCACAAAGCCGTCCGTCTGCATCTTCGGCTCTATTGAGGTCCAGCTACTTGACAATGAACAAAGTGCACTTGTTATATACCATCACGCTCACAGCATAGTAAAACCGTAAAGGTGCCTGTATCTCTAAACTTTACAATAAAACATGGGCTTTTTCATAGATCAAAGTTGCTCCTCGGGGTGAAGCGCACATTGTGTGCAGGTTTCACGATCAAGCTCGCCAATCCCAAAATTCGCGATGTCACCACCAGCCAAAAATATTTTCGTCGACCTCTTGAATTTTTTTGGACGAAGCTGGTAGTAACATTGGGTAATTCTGAGATTGGCTATGACGATCGTGAAACTTCCACACAAGGTGCGCGTGACCTCAACAAGCACCTTGTTCGATTGAAGACGCCAGGTTTCATTGTAGGATTTTTAGCTATGGGTATCTTTGTGTTTTACATATGCTGTAACCATGATGATATATGGAGACGGGTGATTGTTCATTCTGAACTAGCCTAGCCCTAATAGAATGGAAGATGCGGAGAGGCGTGCGTGTTTAACGGAGCTCATTTGCGTCATAGTTGATAGTGAACAAACACCACTCTCCCTATAGCATCATGGTTAACGCATATGTAAAAACATAAAGGCATGTGTATCTATAAACTTCACAATGTAACGTGTGGACTTTATAAGGATCAAAATGATGAATATGCTGAGCAGCAATGTATGTGAAAACGTGATCATTGTACCATGGTATCCCACTTTTATGAAGCGCCGATCATGCTTATTTTGCTCTATCGGCGCCTGCATTAAATTTGACACAATGAAACCTATTGTTTTGAAATGAATGGGGTTCATCAGCATGCTGTAGCGGACCGTCTCCGCAAGTTTCAAGCTATAAAAATGGAACCCCAATAAACTGCCTATTAACCAAAAGTCATGAATCCGGCGTATACCCCGTCTCCGACCGCGTTGTAGTGTTGACCACATTGGCCGCTGCCATTCAAAATCTGTGAATGAAACATAGGGTCTTTATGAAGACCAAATTGCTGAGCATGCCGTAGAGCACAGTGTGGCACAGTTTCATCATGGTACCATGTGATCCCAGCTTTAGGGAGCGCCGACCATGCTTATTTAATCTATCGGCACCCGCATTAAGTTTGACACAATGAAACCTATTGTTTCCAAATGAATATGATTCATCAGCATGCCGTAGCGGACCGTCTTACGAAGTTTCAAGCTATGAAAATGGAATCCCAAGAAACTGCCTATTAAACCAAAATTCATGAATCCGGCGCATACCCCGTCTCCGACCGACTTATAGTGTTGACCCTTTTGGGCACTCGCATTCAAAATGTGTGAATGAAACATGGGGTGCTTTATGAGGATCAATTTGACACCCATGCTGAGGACCATCGTGTCAGAAAGTTTGATCATTGTACCATGTGATCCTGCCTTTATGGAGCGCTGAAGATGCTTATTTCACTCTATTCGCGACCGCATTAAGTTTGACATAATGAAACCTACTGTTTTGAAATGAATAGAATTCATCCGCATGCCGTAGCGGATGTACCACAGCGCATTTGCATCATACCTCTTAATGACGAAATACCCCTCTCCATATAGCATCATCGCCACAGCATATGTAAAACATAAAGATGGCCATAACTAAAAATTCTACAATGAAACGTGGGGTCTCGAATCACCGAAAGTTGCTTGTTCGGGCCAGGCGCACCTTGTATAGAAGTTTCATGACCGTCGTGGCCGATCTCTATTTCACTCAATGTTACCACCGGCCTCGTCGAAAAAAAATTCAAGAGGTCGACCAAAATATTTTTGGCTGGTGGTGACATCGCGAATTTTCAGATTGACGAGCTGGATCGTGAAACTTGCAGACAAGGTGCGCTTCACCCCGACGAGCAACTTTTTTCTATGAAAGAACCCACGTTTCATTGTAAAGTTTAGAGATACAGGCACCTTTATGTTTTACATATGCTATAAACCTAATGCTCTATGATAAGTGGTGTTTGTTCATTGTCAGGTAGCTTGACGCTAATAGAGCGGAAGGTGAGCTGGGGCGTGATTGTGTATCACAGCTCATTTGCACCATACATTATAATGAAGAAAGATCACTTTCCCCATACCATCATACTGAATCACGTTTTTTGTTTTATATCACAGGTATATTTTTTATATTTAATAATGTTTATTACATTTATTTCTGTTACACTAATCACTTTTGGTACTGGTTATACAGTTATTTTTTAAACCCAGACATGTTTTTCGGTAACACGTATTATTTTTGCTAATACATCATGTGATTTCAAGAATATAAATGTTTATCCGAAACTTCCTGTTGTATCTCTACTAGATAACGTCATTCACTTACAGCATATGTAAAAATATAATGGCGCCTGGAGGTCTAAACTCTACAATGAAACGTGGGGTCTACAATCGACGAAAGTTGCTTGTTGGGGCCAGGCGCACCTTGTGTGCAAGTTTCACGATCACCGTGGCCAATCTCAGAATCAGCCAATGTTACCACCAGCCTCGTCGAAAAAAATTCAAGAGGTCGACCAAAATATTTTTGGCTGGTGGTGACATCGCGAATTTTGGGATTAGCGAGCTGGATCGTGAAACTTTTTTGTGTATGGCCCGTAGGCGTTTATTGTAATACGACCTCGTATCGCAGGGTGACGTGGCCGTGGCATATATAAAAAGTGATCAAATGGAAATACAAAATAAGAGCCTATATAGTGGGCTAATTATACTGATAAAGACGAATATAGATGGCTGGCATGTGCAGCCACAGCTGTGGAGATAAAAGTGGTGTTGTTGAAGATGGTAGACCAATGGGCGGACCATATGGCTTGGAGAATGCATGCACAGAGACTCGCTTGTTGACGTTGTTGTTGAGCTGAACCCGGAAAATGGGCAGTACGAAGACATTGAAAAAGCGATGAGAGATCAGGATCCGCAAAATGAATGGGTCTCCAGACTTGATTCCAACTTCGCCTTTTTTGGGCCATCCCATTAGAAAGTGAAAATCGTCATCATTTGTTGTTGAGCAAATACGACAGAGTGGAGAGGTGACAAAATCGGGGGCATAATGGTGAACTCGGCTGGAAGTAGGAATCCGGTCATGAAGAAGTCGAAACCACACATTCCTTGCTGTATGATGCATAGGTGTGTGCCAAAATGTAGTCCATGACACAGAGGAGTTATCTGATGGGATGTCGGGAGCGATGAACTTGCGGTATGCTTTTGGGCGCCACATCTTGCCGTCCATTACTTGAACGAAAGAGCTGAGTAATGTTGATGTATCTTGCAAGCGAGGTGATGTGTGTGTGTGTATGTGCGTCACTTGCGTATGATCGGATAGGCATGCAAAATACGGATGAAGCTGAAGCTGATTCTGAGTCAAGTATGAGCGAAAACGGGATAAGCGAATCGGATAATGACATCCATCAGCACTGGTCCGTAGTCGCAACGAGTAGTTCTCATTTTCCTCTAATACAAACAAGTCGCCAACAAGCAAGTTCTTAAAGCCAGGTTGCCGAAAAGAAGTAGATTCAGCTGATGCATACCAAATGGCATTAAGAGGTAAGATCAAGCAGGTAGCTGGTGATGGCTGAATTGTGTCCCAAGATGTCGGTATCAAATCCATGGTACGATAGATCAGGGTGGATATGGATACTTCATTCGTTCTTGGTTTGCGAGCCCCAGGGCACCGTAGGAGGGTATGTATTGTGATATATGGAGATAGAGATAAAGTGTGTGTGTGTGTGTGTTGTGAGAGCAGAGAGAGAACTGGTAGCAGTAAAGTGTCCGTGAGACTCAATAAGAGAAAGAAAGACCAAGATTTATTTAGGGTGATTACGCGTGTGTATATAGATGAGATGATGCAATCATGCTGAGTGTGAATAAAGATGGTGGGTTAGGCCCTCAGAATACGACATGTATAATACCGCTTGCAAAACGACAATCACGGAGAAGGTGATGATATAGAACATGTGTATGAGGTGACCATTCGTCCATGGAAAAGCTCAATAGTTCCTGGATCCAACGGGTTTGCAATGCACTTTGTTGAGTAGCTGGGTCCGAAATGCCAATGCCACCATGTGAACGTGATCTGCAAAGAGTGGTAAAGGCTACTCGAGGGAATATGTTGCGCATCAAAAGCTTGCCAATGCCGGATTTGAGTTAATTCAGGAAAACAGTAGTCGTAGGGGTCAATCGCAACATGTGCCAAATACGTGATAATATCAGTGAATTGGCAGCGGTAGCTCTCCCTCGTATCAATAATGTGCGCTGACTATGTTCGTTACACGCTGAGATAAGGTCTTGCAGCAACTGGTCAAGGACAAACTCGAGTTGATGCTTCGATGATGTCAATGGATAACCAAGATAAGTAACTGCGGTTGGGCAACGGCGATCATGCGGTGTTGGCACGGCGTTAGACAGCAAAACTTGACACCAAGTATCATGAGTTGCACCTGAGAGGCTAATAGCTTGAGTCTTCTGACGATTGAAACGAGCATTAGAGGCCTTTTCATAACAAGCAACATAGGCCAGCAAACGTTCAAAATCCATCGGGTCCTTGAGGAAAACCATGACATCATCCGCATACGCCAGAACCTTGATAGGAGGAAGTGGTGATGTCGCACCTGAATGCCAAGGTTGGAAACCCTGAAAGTTGGCATCATAAATAATGGAACGTAAAAAGGGTTCGAGAGCCAGATTGAACAAAATTGGTGACAGAGGGTCTCCTTGCCGTAGTCCACGTAGGTGTTGAATCGGCTGTGAGATATGACCATTGACGTTAATACGAATCGAAGTTGAAAAGAACAAGGTACAAATGGCTTGTATGATAGAGGATGGAAAACCAAAGCGATGTAAAACTGCGCTGAGGTAATTCGGATGAACTCTGTCATACGCCTTTTCCTGATCCAATAGCAAGCCAATTTCGGTGGAGGCCTGTTCGAAGCCTGTTCCATTGTGATACAAGTCAAAAGTTCATTAACACCGATGAACCGTCCAGGCATGAAACCACGTTGATAAGGCGTGACCAAAGAAGTTGCAGCATCAATGATTCGAGCATTCAAAAGACGAGTGAAGATCTCTGTGTACAAGTACACCATTGACGTGATTATATTGCTCTGTGAGCATCTTCAGTATATCCTTCACAGTGCCAGAACAAGAACTGAAGTCAAAGAAAATGCTGCCGGGGGATCGACCTTGATGGAAAACATGCGAAGGAATGACTGTTTGCTGATTCGTCTCACCAGCGTTGGCAATCGTGAAATGGCGATGTACTAAAGACACTCGTTTCTTTTGCGCAATCTGCGCCCATGACAGTTTCGGGTCGAGAGAGATGTTTGGTGGTGGTTGGGCGACTTTCGGTTGGTCGCCTGAGGGCGTTTCAGGCATTGTTGATAATGAGCGGAAAAACCCTAAATCGTGAAACTTGCACACAAGGTGCGCTTGACCCCATCCAGCAACTTTGTTCTATGAAAGAGCCCACATTTCATTGTAAAGTTTATAGATACAGGCAACGTTATGTTTTACATATACTGTAAGTGTCATGCTATATGAAAAGTGGTGCTTGTTCATTGTCACAGAGCTGGACATCAATAGAGCAGAGGATGCAGACGGACGTCCTTGTGCAACCCAGCTCATTTGCATAATATTCACAATGCGCAAACATCGCTTGTCATATAGCATCATGCTTTTCAGCGTATGTAAAAACGAGAAAGTGAATTTATCTCAAAGCTTTACAATGAAACATGGGCTCTTTCATATAGCAATATTGCTCGTCGTGGGCGGGCGCACCTTGTCCATTATGCTTCATGAACCAGCTTGCCAATCCTAGATACAGGCACTTGTACATTTTTACATATGCTAAAAGCGTGATGCTATATGACAAGCGATGTTTGCTCATTATGAAGTATCATGCAAATGCGCTGGGTTGCACAAAGACGTCCGTCTGCATCTTCGGCTCTATTGATGTCCAGCTACATGACAATGAACAAGCACCACTTTTCATATAGCATGGCACTTACAGTATATGTAAAATATAAAGTTGCCTGTATCTCTAAACTTTACAATGAAACGTGGGCTCTTTCATAGATCAAAGTTGCTCGTTGGGGTCAAGCGCACCTTGTGTGCAAGTGTCAGGATCCAGCTCGCCAATCCCAAAATTCGCGATGTCACCACCAGCCAAAAATATTTTCGTCGACCTCTTGAATTTTTTTTTCGACGAGGCTGGTGGTGACATTAGGTGATTTTTGAGATTGGCTACGACGGTCATGAAACTTCTACACAAGGTGCGCCTGGCCCGAACAAGGAACTTTTGTCGATTGTAAACCCCACGTTTCATTGTAGAATTTTTGGTTATGGGCATCTTTACGTTTTTGCATATGCTGTGACGATGATGCTATATAGAGAGTGGTGTTTGTTCATTTTCAAGTAGGTGGACCGTCATAGAGCGGAATGTGGGCAGGGAAGCGATTGTGTAACACGGCTCATTTGTATGATACGTCATAATGAACAAACACCACTCTCTATATAGCATCATCGTCACAGCATATGCAAAAACGTAAAGATGCCCATAACTAAAAATTCTACAATGAAACGTGGAGTCTTCACTCGATCAAAGGTGCTCGGCGGGGTGTAGCGCACCTTATGTAGAAGATTCATGATCGTCGTGGTCAATGTCAGTGTCACCCAATGTCACCACCAGCCAAAGTCAATCTGGTCAACCTCTCGAATCTTTTTCGACGAGGCTAGTAGTGACATTGGGTGATTTTGAGATTGGCCACGACGATCGTGAAACTTGCACACAAGGTGCGCTACACCCGGCCGAGCACCTTTGATCGAGTGAAGGCTCCACGTTTCATTGTAGAATTTTTGGTTATGGGCATCTTTATGTTTTTGCATATACTGTGACGATGATGCTATATAGAGAGTGGTGTTTGTTCATTGTCAAGTAGGTGGATACTCATAGAGCGGAATGTGGGCAGGGACGTGATTGTGTACCACAGCTCATTTGCAGGATACTTCATAATGAACAAACACCACTCTCACTATAGCACCATGCTTAAGGCATATGTAAAAACATAAAGGTGCCTGTATCTCTAAACTTTACAATGAAACGTGGGGTCTTTATGAGGATGAAATTGACGAGCATGCTTTGGACTATCTTGTGTGAAAGTGTGCTCGTGGCACCATGTGATCCCACCTTTATGGAACACCGGACATGGTTATCTCGCTCTATCGGCGCCCGCATTAACTTTGACATAATGGAACCTAAAGTTTTGAAATGAACACGATTCATCAGCATGTCATAGCGGCGGTCTTACCGGGTTTCAAGCTATAAAAAATGGAACCTCAAGAAACTCCCTATTAAACCAAAATTCAAAATTCCGGCGCATACCCGATCTCCGACCGCCTTATAGTGTTGACCCTATTGAACACTGGCATTCGAAATCTGTGAATGAAACATAGGGTCTTTATAAACACCAAATTGACGAGCATGCTGAGGAGCATCGTAGGAGAAAGTTTGATAATGGTACTGTGTGATCCGACGTTTAGGGAGCGCCGACCATGCTTATTTTGCTCTATCGGCGCCCGCATTAAGTTTGACACAATGAAACCTATTGGTTTGAAATGAATGGGGTTCATCGGCATGCCGTAGCGGACCATCTCACCAACTTTCCAGCTATAAAAATCGAACCCCAAGAAACTGCCTATTAAATCAAATTTCATAATTCCGGCGCACACCGCGTCTCAGGCCGCCATATAATGTTGACCCTATTGAGCGCTCGCATTGAAAATCTGTCAATGAAACATAGGGTCTTTATGAAGACCAAATTGATGAGCATGCTGAGGAGCATCTTGTGAGAAAGTGTGGTCATGGTACCATGTGATCCCAGCTTGAGCGAGCGCCGGACATGCTTATTTCGCTTTACCGGCTGTCGTATTCTGTGGTCTGGGTTTGATAGATAAAACCCATCCCAACCCAGATGACCCCTGTCAATATTTATATATGAGCACAGACAGCACAAATAAAGTTCTTTCTCCCTTTTTCGAGTCTCAAAGGATTCATCCCTGTTATCTTTGCTATTCACGTTATCACGTTTTCTATATCAAATTCCACATTTTTTCCTTTGAATACTCTTCAACAACATCATCATCAACATCAACATGTCTTCTCCTGTTTCTCACGCTGGTTCCCCTTCTGCCAACACTGGCAATGACAACAACAACATGGGTGACAACAACCACCAAACCCCTGTCACCACTCCCACCAACAACAACCAAGATGGC
>JNEU01000725.1:0-133775 GCA_000697475.1 Lichtheimia corymbifera B2541
ATACCTACCAGATCAAGGACATGAATAATCAATTTTATGGCTCTTGGGTACATACTGATCGCTTACGCCCAATTCATGCAAAACGCCCACCCACCACCCCTTGGTATGATCCTGTTGTTTCTCGCAAGATTGATCGTCCGACTACATCATTGGTCGAGGTCGACCAACATTCTGGGAGGGGGGTAATGTCGCAGCAACATACCTGATCTTCTTGATCGGTATTATCTTTTGCATACAATCATCTTGGCATCTTTATGCTGCGCCCTCCATCATTACTTCGCCACACTCAATATATATTACTTAGCCCCATCATACAATTATAAATAGTGGACCTGATCATAGAATAAAACATTATCTTACGTTCTCTCTATTTTATTGTCTATTTGCCTGTGTGGCACTTCTATCCTTCGTGGTCTATATTCCTGTGTGGTCTTATCCTTCGTGGTCTATTCTATTCCTGTGTGGTCTTATTCCTTCGTGGACGTCGTCTATTATTCTCCTGTGTGGATCCAAAAAGAAAGACGACAGGTCACGTGACCTGATGGTTGCTTTTTTTTCTACATCGCTTTCTTTTGATATTATCCATAGTAAGGTAGGCTATTGCGCATATAATTCATAGGGTGAACTTATAGTAAGCGTATTCGATGCTTATCTGATTAAAATTATTGCTATTGGTAACTGGAGCGACAATTCCATTATATCATGAAGGTGGATTGCATCATGTTTTTATCACCTACTACAAAATATCAGATCCAAGTACCCTCTAATATCTGTGGAAATGCCACCATTGTCTATTCTTTGCCTATAGTTACGTTGTAATTGGCTCATGACTTTTCTTGAAGGACTAGTCAGCGTTATGATTACAGTACCTGGCGGCGAACTCCTTGCAGCTTTTGCTATATGATGCAGTGTAGCCCTTTATATTCCACCACCATCCTCAAAGCCCTATCAACCCTATCATACCAGGTATGTATATCTGGCACCCTGCATGATAAGCGAGCTTATGTAGCTATGAGCTTTTATTCAAACACATCAGCTATATAGCATGAGATATGTGTTTAGGGCGCATAAAAGCAAACGCAACTTGTCAACAGCAATGATATAGTGATCGATGTTATTTTATTCAACAAATCAAGTTCTCGGGGTGGCCTCTCTAGCTCTTTTCTACGACCATGTTGTGTTGAAACGGTCAGCGGCGGGCTTTCTTTCACGTATAGCACAATGGATGAAAATCGGTTACAGCAAGCCAAGCAAAGCGTCAAGCGCATAACTTTCCGCGATGCTTCAGGACAATGTGACATTCTCGTTAAACAGGTAGCGTTCCTTCATTGGTGCATGTGGACTGGTAGCTGATCAGACATAGATCCTCGATTCTGCTTATGGTTGCTATATCTGGCCTTCAGCGTTATCCTTGAGTAACTTTGTGTGGAACCACCGTGAGCGTTTTACGAATTCTACCGTGCTCGAAGTACGTACATGAGACACTCCATTCACCTCTTGCATTGTACTTATGTATGCTCAGATAGGCGCAGGTAATATTGAATAACGCAACTCGTCCAAGTCAGCTTAACACGCAAAGTCGATAGGCGTCTCGCTACCATCGTTATTGCTGGCCAAAACAAATCACGTGCAATATGTCATTCTATCCGATCTGCCTTCGATCCTACCGTTGATCCAATCGTGTTTTATACTCAATGATATCGATCAAGCCCTGTACGACGTCCGTGAATTGCAATGGGGTGATCTGGAAGCAGCCAAACAAATGATAGCTGCGGTAGAGAAGCGAGAAGGGAACAGAAAGATCGATTATATCCTTGGCAGTGATACATTCTATGATCCAGCAGGTAATTCTCTATCGAAACATATTTGATATGAACAATGGACTCATGGGATGAATATTATAGACTTTGAAAAGCTGTTGATGACGATCTCCTTTCTTTTAAGGCACCACAATCCCGATTGCGTTTTCATCACGGCTTATCAAGAACGAAGGTAGTAATGCTTTGGGATGGATCCGTGTTATCAATAATGTGGTCTCACAAGAACGATTCTAGTGCAAAACGAAGCATCCAGTATCTGCTTGACAAATGGCACTTAAAGTGCAAGAGTATACCCAGCTCGTTTGCCGGTGCATGGAGTATAGTAGAAGATCATCAAGCCCAGGATGAAGTCAGTGTATCAGCAGGGTCGCTATCTAGTGTATTTTTATTAGAAATCAGTTTGCTATAAAAAAGCGTTACATTCATTATTGTCAAGTATAGCAATTGATGTGTGTATAATGGTGGTCGACTTAAATATGGTAAATGGAGGTAGCGATCCTCATAGTAGTAATACCCCTGAAGTAAGCCTCGTGGCTAGGACGGACATCATATATATGTATTATAATTTCAACCAGCTGCAACCAAATCATAAATGAATTTAGCATTGAACAACAGCTTGCCAAGGGGGTAAAAGATAATGTCTTGGCCACGCTAGCAAGAAATGAAAAAGTCAGCTAGCAATGAAGAAAATCATTGTGCCAAAAGAGAAATCTTATGTATCACAGCATTACAGGTCCGTGCTGCTTGACCATCCCAGGTTGACAGTTGTGATATGTCAACCTGGTTTACTGCCGCCAAGATAACGTTTATACAGCACGTGTGCGCATGACCAAGAGAGCACAGTCGTTAATTACCGTAATCATGCATGCTTTTCGAAAAGAGGTATGGTTTACAAGTGATAGTAGGCGACTGGGACACTTTGGACGACCGAATGTGTCACATAATTTGGTTACGAAATCTCTCTCTCCATGCCCGGGTGAACACTCCGAAGCTTTCCCATTGTCGACGATTCGATTGATTGTTGTTTCTTGTAATTAAAGTGATTAAAAGGACGTAACAATGGTGTCAGCTTCAACCAAGCCACATGATGATGCATAGGATAATAATACTCTGAGCTTTTATATATTATAATAATGTAAGGGAGGAGGTATAGAAGGGTAGTAGTAGTCTAGATAAAGCAATCTTTTTTTCAATGTATACGGGACTTTACTGAAAAAGGCTTGGAAACTGATCGTCATCGCTCTGAAACATGCTCTCTGTCGGAAGAAGAAAGCTTGAGATCGACTTCCAGCCTAAAAATACAACAGCCAGTGAGTTCATTTTTAGCACTTTTGGAGAAACCAGACTACGTTCCTTTATCCCTCTTCTTTATTCTCTCTCTCCACCCTGATGGCCTCCAAATCCGAAGATATCCCAATGGGTCTGCGACAAGACCGGGATGATCAGTCATTCCTTCCTCAACCTGCCTCTGCTCCCAAGGACAGGGGCCACCCACTCCCACTCATTGTAGCCGTGGTCGTCTTTTACTTTGTCATCTCGCTCTCAGTGGTGTTCCTCAACAAGATCATCATGAGTGGATCCGACTTTGAATATCCTCTTTTCATTACCTGGTATCAACTGGTTGTCGCCTTGGTTCTACTACTCATCTGGGGTCATCTCGGCAAAACGTAAGTTGGGGTTCATAGAGAGTGTACCTGGGATATGATGATGTTGATGATGGCTCTAACTTTGGCACCGGGCTTAGCAACAAGCTTTTCAGCATCATCCCACCTTATGAATTTGATACCAACATCGCCAAGCGTGTGGCTCCTCTCACATTTGTTTATGTGATGATGCTTGCTTTGAACAACCTGTGTCTCAAGTATGTCGAGGTCACATTCTATCAGGTATGAGAGAGACAATGGATGATAGAGAAGAGATGACCATGGCCTAACCAACGAGTTATATTTATAGGTTGCACGATCTCTTTCAATCAACTTTACCATCCTCTTTACCTACCTCATCCTCGGCAAAACTACATCTGCTCCTGCATTGGTCGCTTGTATCATTGTATTCTTTGGATTTGCTATTGGATCCTATGGCGAAATCAACTTTTCATGGGCTGGTATCTTTTATGGTGTCGGCTCTTCCGCATTTGTCGCACTCTATGGCATCTACGTCCAAAAGACCTTGTCCGTGGTGGATAACAACCAATGGTAATTCTATATATAGGATGGATGGGAACCAAGCAAAACGACTCACGTGTTGTTGTTGTTGTTGATAGGAAATTACTGCATTACAACACCACCTTGGCCATCATGTTCCTTTTCCCACTTGTTCTTTTCTCCGGTGAACTTGGTGAGATCATGTCACAATCAGAGTCCATCTATGATATGGGATTCTGGATTCTCATGGTAAGCGGCAACAGAGGCATAGGGCTCTATTTTCAGCTGGCATTAACGCATGGACCTCCTCCTCTTCCCTTTTATAGACTATCACGGGTATCACTGGATTTGGTATCAATATTGCCATGTTCTTGCAGGTCAAGTACACATCTGCACTTACCAACACCATCTGTGGTACCGCAAAGGTGAGTTTGAAAAAAAAAAACGACCCACTATGTACGATGGCTGACCATAACATTGAATCACATAGGCTTGCGTGCAAACCATCTTAGCCGCCATGATCTTCAGAAACCCCATTTCCGATCTGGTAAGTAACAAACATCTTGTCGGTATCTCTAGAATCCTCACTCATTTCTTCCCATAGAATGCTTTGGGTATCATTCTCGCCCTCTTTGGTTCCGGTTACTATGGCTGGGTCCGATACAAGGAAAGACAAGCAAAATGATGACATCCCTTTCTGCATGTTAGAATAAAGTACATATCTTGTGAATTTTTGGCATATACATGGCTAGACGTGTTTTTATCATTGTGAATAGACGTTGTTCATTATTTATGAAACTTATCATACTATCATTCAAGTTATCCCAACAATGTACATCAACATCATGCCCATTATATTATATACAAGTGATGTGTGGTAATCCCTACTAATGATCTAATCTATACAATAACATGGAACATCCTTCTTAACGAGATTGTCGGATCTTGCAAATGTCGTCCTCTGTCTTATCGATTTCATCCAATATCCCTGCATAGGCAGCAAAGATCGTTTCCATCTCGGGACCCAAGTCGTCATATTCTTGTATCCGCTTCTCAGCAAATGATAATTTGATTCGAGCCTCGTCAATTCGTGTCCGGAATATCGCACTACAGGAATCACGTTGAGTTTTACAGCGCGATTGACTAGAAGCAAATAAAAACTTACCTCAATGATTTCAAGGCATTGACAAAGTCAGCGTCATACATCTTGAGAAGCATCGTCAAACGAAGAATCCTTAGGTGCGTACGTTAGTATACCTTCCTCTGCCATCCAAATAAAACGCAAGAGCATACATACTTTATCCGAAGTAACAATGTATCAGTCAAAGCGCAATAATAAGCCGTGAATGTTTCCTTTTTCCGTTCATCCATCTCATAGCACTTGATAATGAGCCAAACAGTCTTCAGCGTTTTGATAATAAGCTGCATGATTTGATCGACCCGTTAGCAAAAGGACAGAAAAGGGCAGCTTGCAACTTTTACCTTGATATAGTGATTTACCAATCTTGTCAACATCCTTCGCTTGAGTAGTAATCTTCCACGGCTCTGCCGCAGGCTTTTTTGTTTCTCTTGTACGAGTTGAATATCGTCGCCGTCCAGTAGATGCATGACCTGCTCATACTTTGCTTGCATTGCAGCATCAATCATATCCAATAGCTCTTGTTGCTTCCTCGGTGGGATCTGCAGCATTTGGCTTTAGCAAGAAGAAAGGATATCGTTCGATCTACTTACCTGTAAGGCCTTTTGCTTGTTCGCATCGTTTTCGCCTACAATATCCTGAGCATAGTATTTCCATCTTGTGGTTGGTTGAGAGGAAGACGATAATATCGTGACAATCTCTTGACGTTCCTGCGGTGACACATGTTGTCAGTCAATACAAATATAGTTTCGAAATCATCCATACACACACACCTGGGACGTGAACGTGCACGATCTGATAGGGTCGTTCATAAGCGACTCAACCTTGGACAAGACGAGACGCGCTTCCCAATAAGGTTTGCTGTCATTGCAGATCTGCCATTGGATCGGGGAGGATCAGCCCTTTTTTGTCCCATTGCCATGGTGACCCAAGACAAGTACCTCATCCAATGCTTTAACAGGTCGAGTATCGATTGACTTGCTCATGCTGTGTCGATGACTGAAAGAGTTGGTAGTATTCATCAAGTTGAACAAAAAAGGAGTAAAAAGGTGGAAAACAAGCCCCGTGCATATGCACCGTATGTTATGTGTGTGTCACTGCCCATCCAACCAAGCTATTTTTGGTATTGACTTGATGCATCTTTATGAAGTGCCGTGATTTATTTGCCACTCCAGGTAGTACATAATGCTCTGCAATTATCTTGGCAATAGGATACATGATACCCAAAGGATTTGATGGTCTATCTACTACTACTGCTACTTTCCTGGCGCTAGGCATCGGTCTCTAAAGGATAATAGGATATTCGTTGATAGATGGTGATGGTGATGGATATATAATATAGGGTGATGTGTAATAAAATGTCTCATGATGTTGGATTTGGATCGTCGATATCTTCATCATCGTCCGTTTGAATCACTGTATGGACAACGACTACTTGATTATCAAAGCTGACTTTTCTCCCTCGTTGTTTTCCTGTTGATTTTGATTGTGGCGGTGGAGGTGGAGGTAAACGTGATATGGATAAAGGTGGCAATGGTATAGATGCTAGAGACTTTTGAGGAGAAGCGGAAAAGGAGACTGGACCACGACGAGGAGGTAACTTGTGAGAGCGAATAGGCGATAAACTAGAACCTGGTGGGGGACGTCTATGGCGTCATATACATATACATATATGAGTCGAATATATATATATCATATACACACAACTATATGACGCTTACGTGCGAGTGCGTGGGACTGATGGTATGATTTGTTTTGGCTGTCGATAATTGCAAGCCGATGTCTTTTCGTCGCTCAACTTTTGTCGAAAGTAGTAGGATTGCGATGCACCCACTGTTACCGTGCCAACATGAACTAGATTGCTACCGAATTGGTCAAGCATCACTGCCGTCATTGTAATAAAGGCTGTATAAACGGGGAAGAGGTTGCAAGAGTGAGAGGAGAATAATATGGAAAGATGTGCCCCAAAATAGGCTGCAATAGAAGCACATGTAATATGCGTGCCACCGAATGATGATATCAATACCTAGCAACACCATTTCCATTTTTGATGCGACTGAGCAACACCATCATTTTAACAGCCTGTAACTACTCTACGCATTGCATCCACATTATATGATACCATCTTCATGCAAATATCACCGGGGAGGAATTCACTCATTGGGCTGAGCAGCTACTATATTTCATATTACCCAATATGCTTTCAGGGTCACGTTTCGTTTCGCCACGTTGATGTGATATACGTTCAAGAGTCGAGTGATCAGTCATCTGCTCATAGAGGTTGTTGCTTCTTTTTATGAGGATGCAATAGCATAGTTTATTGTGCTGAGTGGTGGAGGTCATGGGGTTGTGTGTCTAATTTTACCGGGCGACTCTCTACTTCAGCTCAGTAGCACGACGCTCTCTCTCTGTCTTTTTTTTTTTTTCAATGGAAAGGATTTCTCAATTCGTTGAACGACACGAAGAAGCGCTCCAATTCACGTGTACAGCAGCAGCAGCTTCAGCCCTTACAGCGTCTGCGGTACTCGGCTACCAGGCTTGTCAACGACGACATAACTCGACGGCTTTAAAGAACCAGCTTCTTTCAGAGGATTTCAAACATGTCAAACTCACTTCGGTCGGGACGATCCAGCAACAACAAAAGTCAAGCGACCATGACGAATCGCTCATTCAAGAACAGTTGGCACGCAATATTGCTTTCCTTGGAGAGGATGGGATGAAACGCGTTCGAGGGTCTTTTGTTGTCGTTGTTGGTGCAGGCAACGTTGGTTCTTGGGCTGCCTTGATGCTACTACGATCCGGTGTACAACGTTTGCGTTTAATTGATCCTAAACGGTTGACGCGTCGCAATATGGGCAATCATGCAGTAGCAGGTCAAGAAGATATTGGCATGAGCAAAGTACAGGCCTTGCAAACACATCTCCATGAGATTGCACCCTTTTCCAAAATTGAATGCTGCACGGAGCGACTATGCACCAGTAACATGGCAACCCTTTTGGGAGGTAGGTGGATACCACACACACACACACATACACATCCAATGATGACGAGATGCTTACTACGACGACCACATTCCAGACAAGCCAAGTTTCGTTGTTGACACGATGACCAACATTATCGACAAGATCGCTTTGGTTGAATATTGTCATGCAAATAACATCAAGATTATCTCCTCCATGTCTCCTGGTGCCAAGGCTGATCCAACACGTATCCAAGTGGTTGATATAAGTGAAACCATGGGTAAGTACATCGCGTTTACTTATTCAGCTTGGTATCTCATCCTTATGCATGTAGAGGATCCATTGGCACGCGCATTCCGTCGAAGATTAAAAATGCTCAAGATCGATCGTGGCATTCCTGTAGTCATCAGCACCGATAGACCACTTGATGCAGGTGAGTTGGTTTATATTGTGAAAGAACACGTTGTGATGATATCTAACACTTTTTGGTGTCATTAGATAAATCCACAATTGACGATTTCCGTACCCGGCATTTGGCTTCGCTTGGATCAGTTGACAGCATGTATGGAATGGTCATCACTACCCACATTATTTTACACGTTGCCGAGTTTGCCGCGTTACCACCCCAACCGATAAGATTACGAGACACTCTCTTCAACCGCATCATGTATGAAGCAAGGGAACGAGAGACACAGAATTATGGAAGGTTTGTGTGCATGAGAGAGAGAGACAAGGAGGAACATCATCATGCGACGATATTCATTATCATCCATTATAGCCCATACCCTTTCACAATACACGATGTCGTTTATATATTCGAAGAGATTTGGCATGGCAAGAGTGTCATTTCAGGCCCGCAAGATCGATTGACTTTGGCTCGATGGGATCGGAGCAAGCCTTTGAGTTTGGAAAATGCCGTTTGCATGAATAGAGATGAAGCACGTGCTCATGACCGCTTACCAGCCGATGTAGATCTCAGAAAGCATTATGGAGATGGTACGTATCATGTTATTTGAGTCATTATTGTAAGCGTCAATTAACCACCATCATCTTGTAGATATAGTCGACTATGTAAACAAGCAATTCCAAATAGAAGCAAAGTTTCAAAAGCTTTGGGCTTAATATCTTTCCCTACTCCCATTTCCTTTCGAAATAAAAAAAGCCAACGTGTAGAATGTATTTATATCACAGGAATCTTATCAATCCCTGCTCTAACTTCTCGCCATGATTCAAGGTTCTAAAGGAGAAAGGGGCGATTATTAACATCCTATCGTATGTACGGACCTTCCTTCCATCATACCTTTTGACAATAACGTGAATGGATCTTTGCATAAGTAATCCTTTCCTAGAGATTTGAATTCGCTGTAACGTCGTCTAGTTTCTCAATATCCTTGAACAAGAAATAAAAGTTGTTAATGGGATTGGCGTAGGGCAAGATCTACTGCTCTACCAGCTACCGATAAACGAATGCTGTAAGCGACACAAGTAGGCCCTATTTGTATTTCTGGTGGTGATAAGAGCTCTGTTAGAATAACCAGAAATGCTGTCACTTTTATCTTTATGAGCAATATGTGGTTTTGATAGAAACGCAGACATGAAATTTTGACATACAGTGCGCATGTTCAGAGCCCAGCTCCGCTTCTAGCATTCAAAGATGGGTCAAATGGTTGAACCAAGCAGGATTATATGAAAATGGTACACAAATATGCATTTCCGTGGTCAATGATAATGCTATTGATATGTTTTACACTGGTAATATGACTATATATTTGATATATATTTGATCCCAGGTTTCAAGATGCTATGTCAAGATACTACGACACGGCAGTTGCTTTGTCTGCCAATTTTCTGGTTTACGAGCTTCGTCCTTGTCTCCTTGGGCTTTCTTTTCAAAGTACGCTCTAAAGGAAACCACATAATCAATAAATTGAATATCACTGCTAGGTTATAGAAACTTACTGTTTTGCGGGTACGCACTGCTTCTTGCCTCTTTGTGTCCTCGTTGACCACTTTTTTTGCAGACTACAATATTTTTTAGTTACTCATGTAGTAAACATACAATCATATATGCCCATACCTATGTTTGCTTTTTCCTCTGCTTCGCGGTTTAACTGTTCCTGTTTGCGGCGTTTTTTCGCGAGGATGATGGATTTGGCATCTACGGGCTGGTGCAGACGCTATGATGACGATGAAATCAGCTACCCAATTGAAAGTTGCCATACATAATTACACACCTCAAGCATGCTAAACGCATTTTTTAAATTCCCAGTTGCCGTAGGGCGTATTGAGCGTCATCACTGCTATATCTCTTGGTATTCATCAATACTTCCATCATGTCGTCAAATTCTATTATGGCTCGACGTCAGTAATAGCTTTCATATCATCCTGCATAATTCATGCATATACCTTGCTCGTATTGCGAGTTGGAACGTGAACCAAAGAACAGCTCAAGCAACTATCTCAACATTCACTTTGACCCTTTTATTTGCTTTTGGTAGAGCTTGGGAAGCAAAATCAACATTTGATTAGTCGAAGAGTGCAACAAAGAGACACGTGACTATAATGTATACCTTGGATTTGGATATCGCTTGGATTGAAAAATGCGACATTGTCGCAAATGAATGTGTTGCGGATGGATTGTGGCGCTTGTGCCACAATTGCTGCAACATCTTGAGCTGCCTGCGCAGCAGACAAGTCCCCATCCGTCTTGCAAACAGAAAAGTGGAGTTCCGCCTCCGCTACCACTCTTCCGTTTGGGGCCCCCCCGTTTGCTTCAATGCAGCGAGGTGGTTTGACACCTGAGTGCCACCAACTGTGATAGTGGTGTAGTTTTGGTTGATGGCCCAAAAACCACAAGCTACCAAAAAGAAAGAATGTGTTTAGAAGCTGATGATTAATGCATGACCACTTTTTGCTTGTGACATATTTACCAAACGTTGCAAATTGGAAGCAAAAGTGAGCCGGCTTCTAATGGCCTAATGGGACCCCATGGCCGTATTATCCTTGGTTTCCTGGCAGATCGGTTATGGTGAACACAGTGGCTGGTTGCATAGATAGCTGTCGAAGCCGAGTAGCGGCGATCGCCAACGAACAAATGTGCTTACTTTGTCAAACCACGATAATGGGCTAATGTCGCCAACAGCCAGGAATATTTTTGGTCGTCGTCAGAAAAAAAATTCAAGGAGGTCACCATGTCAATTTCAGCACCCAACGTAGACCATGGTAGCAACACCAGCTTTTGCAATGCTTCACGGAGAGATAGCTCTATAGCAAGTAGCAAGGTAGCGTGTTTGAGTAGTGACTCGTCAAGCAGCATGATCAGGCTTTACCTCATCGCAATACAACGACCATGAGAGTAGGATATAGAGAGGCACTATGAAAGATCGCAGAGATCAGGGCTTATTCACAAAGGCTGCAAGAAAGGGGATACGTACAAAATCTGGGAAAATTGTAGGCACTCAAAGAATGACAGAGGAAAGAGACGTGTGGGGAGTATGATGAACGGCGACAACATCTTTTATTGTGGATTGTGGGCGTGGGTATTTCTATCTGTTGGGGATGATGCGTTGATAAATTGATGCATGAGCTGGTAAAGCCGCAATGTTGTCTATGCATACACCAGCCAAACTAGGGCACTTTTTCCAAACTCGAATGCAATCCTTTTGGGAGGTAGATGGATACCATACATCCAATATGGCGAAGTAAACGATACTTACTATGATCACTCCCAGAGAAGCAAAGTTTCGTTTTTGACGTCGACTATGTAAACAAGCAATTCCAAATAGAAGCAATGTTTCAAAAGCTTTGGGCTTAATAACTCTCTCCCCCTCATCTCATTTCTCGTCGAAATAAAAAAGCCAACATGTAGAATGTATTTATGCCATAGGAATCTTATCAATCTCTGCTCTAACTTCTTGCCATGATTCAAGGTTCTAAAGGAGAAAAAGGCGATTATTAGCATCCTATTCTATGCAAGGACCTTCCTTCCATCATACCTTTTGACAATAACGTGCATGAATCTTTGCATACGCAATCAACATATCACGGAGATCTTTGACCTTTTCACGCTGAAACCGATCCAATTCTGCTTTCAATTCACTTGATATCTCGGTCAAATCTTTGCGAGTAACATCCAAAGCACCTTGCAACTAAAGGTTCCCAATTAGTATACGTAGCTTTTGAATCCCATGTTTGTGATACTACTACTTACCATCTCCATGGCATCCTTTGTCTTTCCGATTTGGTTACGACGTGTTGCTTCAGGATCAACATCAATCATGCCTTGTAATTGGTGGCCCACTGCGTTCATCATCCGTACAGGGCTAGACCATGGTCTCGTAGTAGATCGTCGAGCGAGCACTTGGGTATTCGAGGTGATAGGACTATTGTTGATTTGCTCAGCAGCAGTGCCATCAGCGTCATTGGATATCTCTGGACTGCTGATAGCATGTTCCAATCGCTGTGCTTCACTTTCCATTTGTTGCAGCATCTCCAACGTTTCCTTTTTGCTCCCCAGAGAATCTTCGATCATCTCCACTTGGGCGTGCTTCATATGGCGGAATCGTAGCACTTGCTTCACGATCTGTGCAAACTGCGAATGTTCCTGGATAGGCTCCGAAAAATCACCTTCTAATGAAGCAACCTACATCCTACATACGTCAACCATTTCCCCTCCTTTGATAATCATCCCATCCTTTCCAATATAACATTACCATTTGAGCTGTTTCAGTGTAAGAAGTATCGACAGCCTGACCAATCTTTTCTATAGCGTTGGCTAATGCACCTGACTCGTTCAAACTGAATCCATTGTATACAGCACCCAACTCGGCATAATCATTTGCAAGCTCTATTCTCCCGCATTAATGATGATGGTCTATAATCCTCATCAAGAACAGCATACCTCCTAATCGACGAATGACTTTACGTTGGCTCTTGTCGAGATTGTTGCCCATATAATTTGCAATGCGGAAGGTAAACTTTTCTGATTCTTCAAACTGAGGATTGGGTGTCTTTAGGATATATGTTGGTGATGGTATTGGGATCAAGTTGCTGGCAAGTAAGATATTGCGATGCTGTAAATCGGAATCTTTGCTAAGGACCATGTGTAGTGGGTTCCTTGGCAATGTCGATAACGGAGGGGAATGAAGCACATCGGACTATGCACAACAATCAATGATGAGCTGTTTGTATATGCTTTTTCATTGTTGATCCGCCTTACCCAAATGACACCATTCTCCAGAAAACGGTGAAATACGTGATCTCGTCCTAACTGTGGATGCCTTGCTACCCGGTTTAAAAATGTCTGCAGCATGCGTTTGCGTTTCTTGACCATGGCTAGATCATCCTTGACACGTGTTTGAAGTGCCGCATAATCCACTATGTTATGTTATTAGCCGCTTTGTAGTACATGCATGTGGTCCATGCTTACCCAGCGAGTGCTTTTCTGGAATAGGCGGCACAATAAGATACGGATGCAAATGACACAATGCCTTGCGTAGAGATTCGAATTCGCTGTAGCGTCGTCTAGTTTCAATATCCTAAGAGGTTGTTAATGGGATTGGCAAGTGACATGGGCTACTACTGCTGTTCTCCCACATACCGACAAACGAATGCTGTAAGCGACATAAGATTTCCCGGCTGGAGTATCCGACTGCTTTTGTGCATCAGTAATGAAGATGTACTGCTCGTCTTGGAACAAGATGCGATCAATGCTGCAGCCACAGGCCTTGGCGGTGTTGTTCATGGTAGCAGTAGAAAAAGGAAACAATGTGCTTTCATCCAACCATCAATCGGCCATAAATTTAATTACTGTGGTGCGTGTCTCTCTCTCTCTCTCTCCCACTCTCCCCATAGACCATAATCATTTGACAGCATAATCTATCAATAAAAAGGAGTTTATTCACCCATGCATAGCGATGATGATTGCTGTAAACGGCATATTAAGTGTCCAAACTTAATGCATGTATGTTTATAACAGCGGAACAAGCGAGGAATGTGCATGAATCATGACATATTGCATATACCATATTACCTATCTCTTTTGCTGTCAAGCAAGCGATAATAGAGTATTCAGTTTTTGTGAGAGAGAGTCCAAGTAACGCATGCACATGTGTATGTGTGTATGTGTGTGTGCACATGACATTGCAGAGTGGTGATAAAGCTTTCGTCTGGACTGGAGAAGAACTTGTCTTTGTTAGGAAATTGCAGGTGACCATGTCCACTGCATCAATGCTTTTTTCCTTTGTTGTGGCAAATGCGATCGTTGGCTGGGTTCCCGAGTAATCCGAAGGGGGGTTTCTTGCGAACGGACCACTCTACATGCTCATCCACCCCTACTACAATGACATCGATAAAGACACCACCACTCTATATATCATTAATATCATGTTTTCTTTTCATCATGGTAATCTATATATATTATTGGTCTGATAGATAACGACAATGACAGTCAAGGGAAAAAGAGAGAGCCAAGGTGGTCTCGATAGCAAAAAGTAGACCGACAGGTCCGAGGACGATGATGTGTGACAAATACAACCTTGTTCTTGCTGAAAACAGCCAAAAGGCTTTTGAATGAAACTTCTCTTTCTTGTACCTCCTTTTTCTTTTTCCTTTCACTTTTTCACGCCTCTCACTTGTATTGATGCTCTGCAGACTACCAGAAAATGTCTTGAACCAGATCACTACGTATCTCGGTCTGAGAGAGCTGGTGGCACTAGGCGGCGTCAATATGCGATTGAAGCAGCTTATTTACTCGGACGAGGGAAAAGTGTGGCAACGGAATGATCTTTTGTTTCCGGCCGAAGATAACTCGATAACAGATACGTTTATCCAAAACTTGGTTGGTGATATTCCACGTAGTTACGCAGTGCACGAGATACGTCTTGTTGGATTACCCCTAAGTTGGGCTGGTTGTTTCCGTGTTTTTGATCATTTTGCACACTCAGTCGACCATATTCATGTCTCGGCCACAAATGCAACATTGGCGGATCTCGTGTACCATCTTTCTGTGTTTGCTGGTAACCTGGCTATGCTGCAATATGAAAACAAGATTCCCATCACGTTCCGTGAATACACTGTATGCCATGAAGAGCACAAGCTCGCTTTATCCGAGAGCAATTATTTGGGCACACACTCGCTTGCTGGTCTCAATCGATTGTTGGAACGCATCACTCTAGATGATCCACCCTTTGAACGTCTTTCAAAAATCGATGTCTCAAGCACGGACGCATCCTTTGATCATGAGAATATTCGCCAGATCTACCTTCTGACTGGTTTTCTTGCAGGCCGTCGTCCTCAGAATGGTAAACGTGCACATCAGCCTGATAGCGAAGATGAATCTCCATATAGCAGTAAACATCGCAGGACAACCGAGCCCTTATCGCATGCAGCACCTGTGATCACTGCAGCTCATACTTCATCTTTTCAACAACAACAGCAGCAACACGCTTCACCTGGTTGCACCTAACGTTCCACACATACCCCTTTTAAAACAATGCTCATGCATGAAAAAAAGTAACCCACTCCTTGTTAAACACATATCTACTTGCATACATCAACATATTGGCACGCATCGCATACAGTCAAAAAGCTTATAAACTATCTTGCATCAACCATAATTGATATATATGCTATCTCAAGCTGGCATCTGGGGATATGGGCTATCAATCAAATCTTTAAAAGATATAACGAGTGGAATGACGATGCGATGACTTTGATTGATGAGTGATTTGCATTAGCTGCATTCATCATCGACCATGCTCGAAGACTTGATGGTGAGCGAGAGGTAGTAGGTGGATAATGACTTTGGACTTGGGTCAAGATCAAGAGGGACCTTCTGGTAATGCATAGCAGATTCCTTTACCTTTTCTTTTCACCTTGGCCATCATCCTTTGTTACCACAATGACGCATGCAAGCTTAAAAGCATGTCACAGTATCATAGTAACCATGATACCAGCATAACCAGCAACGGTTGATCAATATATGACTCCTCGGTTGTAATGCGAAGAACATGATGGAACTAAAACATCAAGTGATTTTGGCAGATAAAGCAGCTGCTTGCAGGTTTCAGCGGTAACGCGACAACAGGGGAGATCACGCCATTGATAACAAAATAAGCGTAGATTGCTATTTGATCTCATATTTCACACGCATTCTATCGCTGAATGCATTCAACGTTTTGTTGATCGTATCTTTTCCCATCATCTTTCAGTCATCCATGGTTGGATATGAATGGATGGAGCTGTTTAAATAGCAGGGCCCGTGATTTGGATTGCTCCGATGGCTCGTCATCAACACACGGTGCCAATAAATCCCGCAAACCAATTCTTATGGATGATGGTCTTGTGTCGCGTGAACAAACACTTGTCAACAAAACCGCATGTGTAATGATTCCCATGCTGTCAGGTCCCCTGTCATCGAAACCATGACAAAGAAGTGATCATTGCCATGAAAGGGGCAAGACAATGAAAGAAAGAAAAGCACTCCAACAAGATATCACGCTAACAACGCAGGATATGGCTGAGTCTCGAATCAACTTTCCAGCGATTTCTTCATGGTTCCAAACGCGTGCTATTTTGAAAACCTTATTTAAGCAACGTTCTGTACCTTTTCGTTCTCTTTCTCCTTTCCAAACAAAAAGTAAATATGTCTGAGGGAAAATCTGGTATGTATGCAATCATGATCTTGCTACTGTAATCGTTTGCTCACCACCGCCTCTTTGCTTTTGCGTCTCAATAGTTGGTATTGATTTGGGTACTACGTATGTTATCTTTTTACCATTCTCTATCTTTTTCGACACCCAATTGACTTTTGCATATCATTGTTTTCAATAGCTACTCTTGCGTTGGTGTCTGGCAAAACGATCGTGTTGAAATCATTGCCAACGATCAGGTATGTTTTTTTTTTCTCGTTTAGCGTTTATGGCCATGACTCACCAAATTGCTGCAGGGTAACCGCACTACCCCTTCGTACGTCGCTTTCACCGATAGCGAACGTTTGATTGGTGATGCCGCCAAGAACCAAGTTGCCATGAACCCCTTCAACACTGTCTTCGATGCCAAGCGTCTTATTGGCCGTCGTTTCGCTGACAGCGAGGTTCAATCTGATATGAAGCACTGGCCCTTCAAGATCGTCGACAAGTCCGGTCTTCCTGTGATCCAAGTTGAGTACAAGGGTGAGACCAAGACTTTCACTCCTGAGGAAATCTCTTCCATGGTCTTGATCAAGATGAAGGAGGTTGCTGAAGGCTACCTTGGCACCACCGTCAAGAACGCCGTCGTCACCGTTCCCGCTTACTTCAACGACAGTGAGTACTCAATAATAATCTCAGCCTCCCAAAAAATCTTGTGTTTATAATACTGACTGTGTTTTTATTTTTCAAGGCCAGCGTCAAGCTACCAAGGATGCTGGTGTTATTGCTGGTTTGAACGTTCAGCGTATCATCAACGAACCCACTGCTGCTGCCATTGCTTATGGTTTGGACAAGAAGGTTGAGGGCGAGGTATGTAAACAAAGCGGCTGAGTTGTTGCTGCAGATGTATATAAAAAAAGGGGGTTGTGCTGATGTTTTACATTTTTCATTCCTATAGCGTAACGTCCTTATCTTCGATTTGGGTGGTGGTACCTTCGATGTCTCTCTTTTGACCATTGAAGATGGTATCTTCGAAGTCAAGGCTACTGCTGGTGACACTCACTTGGGTGGTGAAGATTTCGATAACCGTCTTGTCAACCACTTCATGCAAGAATTCAAGCGCAAGTTCAAGAAGGACATCTCTGGTAACGCTCGTGCCGTTCGTCGTCTTCGTACTGCTTGTGAGCGTGCCAAGCGTACCCTCTCTTCTTCTGCTCAAACCTCCATTGAGATTGACTCTCTCTTTGAGGGTGTTGATTTCTACACCTCCCTCACCCGTGCTCGTTTCGAAGAACTCAACCAAGATCTTTTCCGCAACACCATGGAACCCGTTGAAAAGGTTCTCCGTGATGCCAAGATTGACAAGGGCTCTGTTCACGATATCGTCCTTGTTGGTGGTTCTACTCGTATCCCCAAGGTTCAAAAGCTCGTCTCTGACTTCTTCAACGGCAAGGAACCCAACAAATCCATCAACCCTGATGAAGCTGTTGCTTATGGTGCTGCTGTTCAAGCTGCTATCTTGTCTGGTGACACCTCCGAAAAGACCCAAGACTTGCTCTTGCTCGATGTTGCCCCCTTGTCTCTCGGTATTGAGGTATGTATTTTATCATCATGAGGGAAAATTTTGGAGATTTTGTATATTGATGCATGTTTATTTATTAGACCGCTGGTGGTATCATGACCAGCCTTATCAAGCGTAACACCACTGTCCCCACCAAGAAGTCTGAAATCTTCTCCACCTATGCTGATAACCAGCCTGGTGTCTTGATTCAAGTCTTTGAGGGTGAGCGTGCTCGCACCAAGGATAACAACCTTCTCGGCAAGTTCGAGCTTACTGGTATTCCTCCTGCTCCTCGTGGTGTTCCTCAAATCGAGGTTACCTTCGATGTTGATGCCAACGGTATTCTTAACGTCACTGCTCTTGACAAGACCACTGGCAAGTCCAACAAGATTACCATCACCAACGATAAGGGTCGTTTGAGCAAGGAAGACATTGAGCGTATGGTTGCTGATGCTGAAAAGTACAAGGCTGAAGATGAGGCTTCTGCTTCCCGTATCCAAGCCAAGAACGGTCTTGAGTCCTATGCTTTCAACTTGCGCAACACTCTTCAAGAGGAGAAGGTTGCTTCTGCTATGGAGGAAGCTGACAAGACCAAGCTTAACAGCGCCATTGATGAGACCATCAAGTGGTTGGATGAGTCCCAAGAAGCTTCCAAGGAAGAATATGAGAGCAAGCAAAAGGAACTTGAGGAAGTTGCCAACCCCATCATGATGAAGATCTACCAACAAGCCGGTGGTGCTCCTGGTGCTGCTCCCGGTGGTGCTGCTCCTGGTGGTTTCCCTGGTGCTCCTGGTGCCGCTCCTGGTGGTGCTGCTGCCGATAACGACGGCCCTTCCATTGAGGAAGTCGACTAAATGTCATATTCACCATTCGCATCTCGCAAGATTTATTTGCATCAAAACCCCTTGAAATTGTAATGATTTGTAAAAAGTGAAGGATATAGACCTTAACATATAAAATGTACAGGCAGCTCTTTTGTACATAAAACGAGAGCTTGCCCATTGATAAGCAAACATATCATTTGTATCTTTGGCTCATTATTGGAAAGTGAAATGGGGTTGTCACTTGTATGTATTCATGCTCGAAAAAGCATGTATGTGTTACGTGATTAGCTCACATCATCAACCCAGCTTGCTGTTGATTCCATGCAAAGATGAGGTGCATACACTAAAATCCTCTCACCCATTTCCCTTTGATATGCCAATATCACATTTTCTTGAGGTATTACTCATGTTGTAACAACACACCTTGTGCAGCGTGAACGATCACGTGAGTCTATTTTCCAAACAAGAAAAGGTCATCATTGAGTTTGCCACATGGCCATGCACGATGATAACATGACGATATGACACTAAGCCTATCTTTTGAAAAGGATAGTTATCAAGAAGCGCTACAATGGGTATTTCCATGACGAAGGATGGCAGGCGAGAGTACAAATTAAATAGGCTGGGGCTGACCGTGCGCAGTTAAGGTTGTAATTAGCAACAGCGTAGTACAAGGTGCTGCAGAGTATTGAACCCAGAAACGACATAAAGTATGACCCACACGATGAAATAGACATGCGTATTATCCAACGTAATGCAAGTAAGCCATAGCTTATAGCATCAACATGTATCCATGGTAGCATCAAATTGACCAGGGTTACTCTTCTCTCACTGGGATACGAGCGGATGAAGCAACTTGTCACGAGCTAGTCTCGACATTTCAACTAAATATGGCAGCAGCAGCAGCAACTCATTCTTTTTTCACTCCTTTTCATTCTACCACCTTTTTCTTTATTTCTTCCAAATATGCAGTGTCAAAAGAGTATTCTCAAGGCACCACCTTCTACAGCTTCTAATGGCACAACAGCATCCTGGTTTGCTCGCATTCACTCCAAGTTGTACACTCCAGACGATGTCCCCATGCTACCGAGACGAGATCTTAAACGAGTGACCTTTTCAGTCAGCAAACTCACTACTGAACATGTCTTTGGTGGTGATAACAAAGACAATGACAACAACGACAACGAAGACGAAGACGATTCGAATGACCTAGACGACCACGTGGAGGAGGAGCCTGAACAGCATGTCGATTCAGCATTGACCTTGAAAGAGAATCACTGTCGAGAGCTTCCAAAATATTACGAGTGGGCTTGTCGGCTACGTGAGGAACAACCTTTGGACCGGTTTATGGATGTATTGAGATCTTGCTGGTGGGTATAATACACTGCGTTTACGGGTTGTATACTCACATGGGATGCATCAAGAAGCTTTTCACAGTTGACGACCGTAGATCTTTCCAATCAAACAATCGATACTCGTCAAATGGGCCCTATTGCTGATATCTTGATGATGGAGTGTGGATCATTGGAACTATTGGATCTCTCTAATTGCGGATTGGAAGATATGGTAAGAGATACTCCTTTTTTTCGTATATGGGTGCGTGTGAAGATGTACCATTATCTCATCATGTTTTTGGTCTTTTGATAGTCTCTACGTGTGCTATTGCATAGCCTTTTGATCAACGATAGATTGCCAGAGTTAAGACTTTGTCACAACAACTTTGAGTCGGACGGCTTCAAATACATTGCCATTTTCATCAGCCAGGTACACACATTCAAGCATCCTTTTGTTTCATTTTTCCATGCCTTCCATCTAACCCGAGTCTCGTCTCCACCTCCTCTCCACACCCCCAAAAACTCCCTCTTTACATAGTCAAAGGCGATCACTACTTTGGATCTTTCTTGGTGTCCAGTGGATAGAAGAGCTGTGCGATATCTTTCACGTGGTATTGAATTGACGCAATCACTCCAAAACGTGTACATGGATCATTGTTCTCTGAAGCCCAATGTCGTCGAGATACTCGCTGCTGGCGTTCGTCAATCCAAATCACTACGACACCTTTCTCTTCGCCACAATCGTCTCTCTTCACAAAAAGCAACGGATGCATGGATCGCTACAATGTTGGATCGACCTGTGTTTAATGATGATGAGATCCGAGATATGGAACAACGCAGGATATGGCCATCCCGATGTGGATTACAACGATTGGATTTGACAGGCAATTGCTTGCAAGCAGGATTGATGAGCATTCTTGGTGAAGCACTCTCAATGAATCACACATTGACCCATTTGGTGCTGAATGATTGTCAGATCTTTGCCAACGAATGTGCTATCTTGGCGGACGCTTTGGTAATGTCATGTAACAGTGGAAGCGAAGTGGGATCCTAATCTCAAGTTATTGTAGTTACACAATCACAATTTGCGAATCTTGGATTTGGCGGACAACCCAATCACTATGCGCTCTGACCAAGGGGTAAATTGGAGGGGAGAGAGGAATGTGTATAGCTCCTGAAAACGAGACTTATACTCAAATTACATGCATTAGATTTTGAGCATGAAAACCGCCCTGGCAAAGAACCATTTTCTCCAAGAATTGAATCTTGCTGGAACAGGCCTCGACTCCAGTGCAGCAATCACGTTGGCCGAATGTCTTCCAGAGAATTCAACATTATCACGACTCGATCTCACTCGCAATCCTCATATCGACATGGCAGGCATATTAGCATTGTCAATATCTATCAAGATGAATCACACATTGACGTTTTTGGATATCAATATTCCGGTAAGTATCATGGTTCAATGATCGGTAAAGGCATCGTGGGATTAAATGCTTTGTTATAGGCTGGTGATTCTGAATTGGCACAGCTTCAACATGACATCGTATCAGCGTGCACCGAGAATATGCAACGCGCTTTTGAAATGGGACCCGAGAGAAGAAATGCGGATCATTTTGAAGACGAAGGACCAGGCTCGTCTAGCTCATCTTACACATCTTCTCCAAGATCCCAGCAGGTGGATGTGAACCACGGATACACCACAAAGAGCAGTATTTACCAAGGGCAACATCAACAAGAACCTGCGCCTTCCAACTTGTCTATAGTAAGTAAATGACCTGGGTCAATGAAAATATGAAGATACTGATGGTTGCCCTGATAGTCCTCTTATATGCTGGATGAGATCCCCGTATAATAGATACCAATTTTCCCTTATCTCAATATTCTCCTTGATGATATCCTATTCCCTTATCCATTTCGCACACGCACATACACGTGACATGACCCATCATGTAGTCCTTTTGTTTGTGATTTTCCAACACTTGTTTTATTCAGTGATGAAACTTTTCGCGCTGGGCGCATTATTGTATTTGTTTTTTTACTTGTTACGACTGACCTACCTTTTTGTTGTGTGAGATAATCAAACATTTAGGAAGCTTACCTTTTATGTTGTTGTTGTTGTTGTGACCCTGCTACTACTACTACATGCATGAATGTGATGATGATGACACGTTGATGAAAGCAACAGCAAAACACAAGAGTCGACCCGATAGGGAAAAATTGATATTGGAGAGAGAAAACTACAAACAAAGGAAAAAGGGAGGGCTACGTATGTATAGTGTTGATTATTGGAAGCTGTCGATGTTGGCTTGCTGGATTTCACGCAAAAGGGCATCATCGGGATTTAGGCTTTGAAAGAGTTGATAATCAAATTGACCTGATGCCATTAAGCGATCCGCCATCTTGTCAATAGCAATGACCGCTAATACGGTTTGGATGTATGCATCAATGAGATCGTCAATACCAATACCAAGCTGGTTGAAATCGCGACGATCCATAAGAATAAGCCTTGATGTATCCGTAGTCCAATCCCCATTTGGCAACTTGATGGATAAGTTGGTGCCGAGCATTTCCCACGTGTCATCTGAAAAATACATTGTTTGGTGCGCATGAACAAAACAATCGTGCCAATCAAACTTACCATGCGGTCCCAATTTAGCGGTTAGTGGCCGACGTGCTTTCCGTCCATATATACAAATAGGCCGGAATCCATTTTCATCGCCTAATTCATGGTGTATGAATATCACGGGTGCTTCGTTTTGAAACATGGGTTGAAGGGGGGGGGAATTTACCTGCTATCATCATGCGTAGATCGCTAACAAACGTGTTGGTCTTTTTGTTGGGTATGGTGCCAACGTGGTAAAATTTACCAGTCCGAGTGACACTAGACCAAGATGCATTACCAACTAAGGATTGGACAATAAACTAACGAGCAACATGGTGAGTGGCTCTTCCCTTTCCTTGCAAAAAGAAAAAACTAACCTTGTCGTAATAATGCTTTTCATTCATGAAATTGGAGAGCTCGTCATGGTTGGTGATGGTATAAACGCCTTGGCCTGCATTGCTATAGGGCACCTTTAAGACTGCATGACCACCCATAGAATGAATCCACAATGGTATTTCTCCCAAAGTAACGTTGTTGACGGTCTCAGGTGTGCGAATCGAGAGACCTGTATCCACCAGCTCTGAATTGTAGAAATCGTATGCTCTTGCTGCCATCATTTTGTTTCGACCCCCTGCAAGACAAGAAATGATTTGATTCATGACAACAGTACGTGTCTTGAGTGGAAACCGATTCCAGGGTTTTTGTGTCAAATAGCGAAAGCATGCACGTATGGGGTGCCACACTGCAATGATAAATCAGTACACACACATGTGGATTGTTGCACGAGGTGGGAAATTACCATGATGCTCGTCTCTCACGTGCAATATGCCATCCTGCCATTTGACATTGGGATCGGTATCCTTGTCGTACCATTCCACCAACCACACGTCTTCTTTTGCTACATCCGCCAACACTGCAGCATAGCCACTGGATTCCATCAAATTCTTGTCGTAGATCACTGCCAGGCCTCCTAAACTGGGATCGGCTTTGGATAGTTGACTCTTGAAAGCACTTTGAATCACCACACGGTAGCCACCGTGTTCATTGTTTTCTTCCGTCTCTGATAAAATTGGCATTGATTTTTGACCACTGGGGCACGAATTGGTTTCAATGACAATCATTTGCCGTTGCCCTGTAGCCGTCGTGACATTAAACAAATCAGAGCCTATAGTAGCCAGAATGATTGTTTAGAAATCTCAAAGTCTGCTTGTATATATACATGAAAACTTACCTGCCCATTGAAAATAGCGCGGGCTATAAGATAAAATATCGCGTAACGTTTCAGCCTTGATTGATGGATTCAAGTGGGTGTAGCGTGCAATAATACGCTCGTTGCCAAGGGTTAAAAAGGATTGAACGAGAGGATGGATTTGAGCATTCAGTACTCGTGGATAAAAATGCTGTTCTGGCTCAAAGTCGCCTGTTGAGACGAGGCGAGCAGTAGTCTTGGGTTTCTTTTTGAGCTCTTCCTCGGTTGGAGGTGGAGTCTTTGGAGGAGAAAATTGAACAGGCGGTGTTCCGGTTTGAGTAGAGGCAGTTTTGTGTGCGAAAAAAGGCTCAGTATGTGGAGGAGAAGTGCCTGTAGCCGTGGTAAAGTGCAGGTCCATGGTTGACGATGAGAGATAGAAATTAGAAAAAGGTGTTGTGTGCAGGATGATTTTAATTCAGGGTACCTTTTATATACAAGGGTTTACGTTTCGCGAATGATACTGGGTGCATATGTGCATGATGGGATACGGAGCAAAAACGCAATAGATAAAGAAACTCCTCATGGGTAACGCACCATTTTGCCATTGGGTGAATTTGAGATCATTTCCACCACAATTGGCAAGTTGTTGGAGACCAATCGTGAACCATTTCCCCCTCCACACCAACATTTCATCCACGCACACACACACACGCACCATGCATGGCTGTGGTTCGTTGATGCTAAATTACTTTTGTGCATTCAATTCGCTTATTACGGGTGATTTATTATCATGGGATCATCCATCATAAATCAACGATTCCCTAGTGAAGCGAGCTTCTTTGTATGTGTGTGCTCTGAGAAAAAAAAACAGTCTTTTATTATGATCGACAATGAAAAGCGGTTATATGGAACAACGAGAACTTTGTTTGGTGGATGTTTATTGGATACTTCTAATGCAACTGCCATTGGTGATGGTGGTGTTGTTCTTGTGGACTATTATGGGCACCTGTCAAATGTCGGAGAAGACGACTCCTCTTTTTACTGCTTGATCAAGGAAAACTTTTCTTATTCGGTCGTCGAAGCATACTCCTCTCTCCAATGCATAAGATTGCAACCGTCATTGGCACCACGGGTGTCGGCAAATCGCAGCTGGCTGTCGAACTTTGCAAGGCTCTTTGTGGACAAGTGATCAATGCTGACTCAATGCAGGTTCTTTTGACGATAACTGCGACAATGACCAAGGTGTTGACTCTCTTCAAACAAATAGGTCTATAAGGGTCTAGATATCATCACCAACAAGATGCCTGTGCATGAACGACAAGATATACCTCATCATCTGATGGATTTTCTCGAGCCAGAAGAAGAATACAAGGTTACTGATTTTCAAAATGACGCGACTCGTTGTGTAAGTTGTGTGTGTTTATGTGTGCATGATGATCTCAATCTCATTTCAGTATAATAGATCGAGGATCTAAGTGCAAAAAAGCAATTACCAGTGGTTGTTGGCGGCACCAATTATTATATTCAATCACTACTCTGGCACAGCATGTTGATTACGGACCAAGAAACACAACCCAAACCGACAGAGTTGGATCATCTTGATACCCAGGAGCTTTTGACCCGTTTACAAAAGGTGGATCCTATCATGGCCAACCGATGGCATCCTTCGGATCGACGCAAGATTATACGCAGCCTACAAATCTATTATCAAACGGGGCGTCCACAAAGCGAGATTATCAAAGAGCAGCAAGAACACCACGAACGACATGGTGTCCAAGCAAGGTAAGCTATGTCACATGAAATAATACGACATGTATTGATTTTTTTTCTTGGGTTGATTAGATTCAAATCATTGATATTCTGGTTATATGCGGATCCTTCCAAACTCAATCCTCGGCTAGATGACCGTGTGGATACCATGATCAAGGTAAGGATAAGGAATGAATGAGTGGTCCATGCAAGGAGGAAAAAACTAACACGCTTGCCTGGGTAACACAGGATGGTCTATTCGACGAGATCAAGTCCCTGAGAAAGCAAGTAGTGGATGGCCAAGTTAAGCTACCCGGTCAGGATCTTGAAAAATACCAACGTGGTCTATGGCAGGCTATAGGTAAGAGTTTGGTTAGGAAATGCAGAGGATGCACATTGGCTGACGATTACTTTCCACATACAAGGCTACAAAGAATTCGATCCTTATTTTTCAGCCATTGAGCAGGATACACATGGGGAAAAGGAGTTGGATAAGATACGCAATGAGTGTACCGAGCGAATGAAATCAGCAACACGACGTTATGCAAAACGACAAGTACAATGGATTCGCAACAAATTGTTACCGATTGTGGCCAAATCCAAGGATGTCGACATATACCTCTTGGATGCGACTGGTACGGAAAATAGGATGGGATTATGTCATGAAAGATCCTTGCTGATAGGAGAGAGTAGATCTTGATACCTGGGAGACAAATGTACGGTTACCAGCAATACAGGTCGCTGAAGGTAATACCAAGGTTATCTCGAAACAAACAAGGATGGCATTATTGATGATCCATGATGATAGCTTTCCACAAGAATGAAACAATGCCCGATCCGCTGAGTTTGAGTTCAATTGCATCAACAATGCTATCACCATCATCGTCTCGTCTTGAGTATGTTTTATTCTCGATCCTCTCTTCATGATCAATTCTAATCATGGATTGTGTCCAATAGTTCCCAGACACGTGTATTGACTTGGCAAAAACACACTTGTTCTGTTTGCAAGGCGGCCAGTGGTGAAAGCTTGATCGTGAATGGTGATCTGGAGTGGAAACAACATTTATCCAGCCGTGGTCATCGAGCAGCGCTGAAACGACAAAACAATGCCACCCGTAACCAAGCAACAACACAAGAGAAACGCAGCAAAATAAACGACACGACCGATGAATAACGGGATACAGCAAAAACAAGTCTATGCGGCCGCCGGGAATCGAACCCGGTCATCCCGCTTGGGGGGCGGGCATCTTAAACCATCCGATCCCGACCGCTGGAGTGCTAAAAATAGCAATAAAATGCTAGAAAAAACGTTATAGGTTACACAAAGAAAAGCATTAGTATAGGAGAAGATAAAGGAATCATTTTTATCATCAGAATAAAGAAAACAAGTGGGGTTGAAGCAAAAAATGGAGTAAAAAAGGAAAACAGGCTAGAAAAGCATGAATGAGGAGTTGACGTTCCACCAATGATCGGGAGGCTGGTTTTCGATGAATACTTTTCACTCCGCACAAGAATAGCCGATTGATGATCAAGCTTTTTCTCTCTTTCCACATCATCATCCATTTTATATAGTTGTTGCAACTATCGCTATTGAAACGTACAGTAAAACCATGGCAACATGATTCTTTTACAATTATTTGAGTTGTTTTCTTTTTCCATGTGCTGACAAATGGAAGGAATTTTTTTTTGTTTTGTCCTTTATATTTCAACAAGAAGCAAAAAAGCGTTTAAAGAGAAACGACTCGTTGTCTTATCTCCCATCCTTTATATAACTTCTGGTAAATACGACTACTCTAAAAAGCCAAGTATTGGCTGATTAACCACTGCTGCTTTGCCATCTTATATATATCAGCACCAGCTACGGTTGCAATTCAATGCCTCGACCTTCTCGACCCCAGGCATTCCATGTCAGGAAACGAGGATCGTCGTCCGATGAAGACAGTTTGAACGTGTCAGAATCAACAGCAGCTAGTGTTACGCAAAGAAAGAACAAAGGCAAAGGAGCGAGCGCACGCAGTCGAAGAAAGCGATATCGTGCCACCCGTTCAGACGACGACGACGACGAAGAAGACTTTGACGACGAAGAAGACGATGATGATGACGAAGCATATACTCTTGCAGCGGATGGTGGTGGTGGTGGTGGCGTCACTCAAGCCAGTATCACTCAAGCCAGTGTACCAGCATTCTTGCATAAGCTTTACAGGTACGATAAAAAAAAGAAACCAGCAGCAGTAGAATCTTTTTGAACTCATCGTGTCTATGTTAAAAGTATGATTGACGAGCCGACAACTGACAAGCATGTTCGTTGGTCCGAGAGTGGGAAATCATTCATTGGTAAGAATCGAGTTTATGATGAATGATGATGATGAAGGTACTTATCATGAAACGATAGTGGAAGATCATGAAGGATTTGCAAAGACGATCTTGCCTTTGTATTATAAGCATTGCAAGTTTGCTTCCTTTGTGCGTCAGCTCAATATGTACGATTTCCACAAAATACCAGCAGTGCAACAAGGCGCCTTGTTCCAAAACAACGAGCATGATTTATGGGAGTTTAGTCATGATCACTTTTATCGTGGATGCAATAACAAGTTGGCCCTCGTGACACGCAAACGCAACAAGAATCTCGAGAGCAGCACGACACGTAGTTCTTTGACATTGGCCAAGCTTGTGCGTGATATTGCCAGTATTCGCAAGCATCAAGCTGGTATCACATCCGATCTGAGCAGCCTTCAAAGTGACAACGCTACCTTGTGGCAAGAATCATTCGCAGCACGTGAAAAGCATCAGCAACATCAAGAGGTCCTCAACAAGATATTGCAGTTCTTGACAACCGTTTTTACCAACGACGACACCCTTCTCCAAACAACGGCACAACAATTACGAGGGCCCTTTATGCTTGGCAAAGATAACGAGTACATCAGTCTCACCGGTCAACCTTCATCAGGTATGTCTGGATATTTAGTGTACAAGCAGGATAATGATCTTGATCCACCCTATCCCACGCTTGTACAGGATGTCGAAATAGCCCGTTGATCATATCATTTCCTCTTTCTGTATTCCTCTCTCTTTCTTTTTACCTGCTATTTAAGCAGAGGGTGGTCAGGAATCCATCACTGGAAAATCAGCCACTAGTTTGATCGTCGAAGCAGCGAGCCTTGTTGGTATGACCCCATCACCATCGACAGCGAGCAGTGAAACGAAACAGCTCAATGATGATAACCAAACGCAACAGCAACAACAACAACGTGATGAGGCTTTGGGTAGGTGCCAATCCACAGAAGCAGCCCGATTTCAAGAGGCGGTCAATAGGACGTTATCATCCTTATCATACTCAATGCTTTCTCTCTTTGATTTGCCTAAAACTACAGGTTCATCATTATCATCATCACCATCAGGCGGAGGAGGAGGATCGTTCCAAGGACCACCAACTAGTGATATCACTAATCCCTTTCCTGATGCATTCAATCAAGTATCATGTTCAGCAGAAACCATCACTCAAGACATTGATGACCTGGAGGCTGATATTGAAGCACTTGCCTCTCATATTGGGATTGACTCGAACCATTTCGGAGAGGCCTTTGATTACAATGAGCACATGGATGATTTTCGGGATGGCTATGGTTCAATGATTGCAGGTGCATCTCGTTCTGACAAGATACAACTATTTGAGCTTGCTGGTGGATCGCATGTCAGGAACAGATACGATGGCGAAGGAAGAGAAGCTTCATCAAAGGGTAAGAAACCAGCTTCTGCAACACCCAATTCGAATGATGGTGGCGACAGCTTGTATCAACAACAGCATTCCTTTTCGGCAATTCCACCACCACCTCCGCAACAACATCATCCTTATTCGAGTGCTGCTTCCATGGCTTCACGTGTTTCGTCACAGGTAAGGAAAGACATTATGGATCCCAAAGAGCTTTACTCATTCATTCTTTAATGACAGCAACACAATCCAGCCACCGGTTCGATTCATGCTAATTTGTTCCAATCCTTTTACCATGGTATATCAATGGCACCACCCTCCTCCGGCAGTCAACCTCATTATGTCGCTGTCCCTGTTCCTATTCCGGTCCCTGTATCTCTTGAGCAATACAATGCAGCTGCTGCAGGTGCACCTATTCCTGGAAGTAATCATCAACAGGGAGGAGGAGGAGGAACAATGACGCATGCCTACTATGCGGCTGCTGCCGCTGCTGCTGCTCAACACCAACAACAATCAGTCAATCAAGCATTATATTCCCCTGATGGTCCTTTAGCTGCACAACAACCACACAAAGGACATGGTACCCATACAAATCCACCTCCAGGCAGCGACAACAATCAATCAATGTAGCAAAAGCATCCTTTTCTTATAGCTATCACAATGAACAACAATACATTACTTTATCTTTTTGAGTTTTTTGTGGAAATGACTTGTGGTTTTTACTTAACAATGAGACAAAGGAATCTTGTGGAAACGACTTGCTTCAAAATGAAACAAAGTGATGCCGAGTAAAAGAAAGGAGGTCTGGGTTTACCATTGTGACACCACGGGATCCTGCACAGACCTCTTGTTTGAGCAAGTTGCATGATAGCGGTAGAGGATGACCACTATCATCGTTTGTTGTCAGGAATGACACACGCATTCATCACTTATCTGTTGTCAGCTACAGGCTATAAATACAAGCACAAAAAATTCACCCAACACCATTCCATCCTCTTTCTCTCACTTTCCATTTTCTCACCTGCTGAAAATTTTCACCATGATGTGCGTAATGTAATCCCCATTTCAATCCACCTAATTACTGACTTTCTCCCCACCTCCCATAGGTCCAGTAAGAAGCAAATGAAGGTTCCATCTTCCTCATCCTCTTCCAAGATGCCATCCTATGAGTATCAACAACGTTATGACAAGCGTGATCATTATCTTCAACAAATGATAATCGACAATCAACGCCGTGCCATTGAACGACGAAATGAAATGGCTCGTTTGCGACGTGAGAATCTTGCCAAGGGTTTTGCAGCTTTAGATGCCGAGCTTCCTGAAGCCAATACTCGTCGTACCCAAGTCCGTGTATTGAACGATGCCACTGAATACGTTCGTGTACTCAAGAACCAAGGCGAAGGCGAAGAAGGAGACGCTACGATGCGAGATGATGATAACGATCAAGACATGCAGTAAACAGCCCACACAGAAAAGATTTTGCAAGCTACTATTACTATCCATCAACTGAAAGAGTCATTATTCGCTTTTATTTTTTGATCTTTGACATTGACTCAATAAACTGTATGCATCATTGTTGTTGTTAAATGTGAGGAGTGGTGGCTATTACAACCGCAGAAGGAATAATTTTTCAAAAAGCGAATCAGGCAAAGGAGACCTCTTCTTCTCATATCTCTTCACGCGTTTTCTTTCTCCACCCAACCCCTTTCCCTTATTCTTATACACCGTCCTTTTACCCGCCAACCCTCTGCTCGATATTTCATATATACGTCACGAACGATGGAGCAGCCTCGTAACCCCAACAATCGTCCCATTGGTGGTTCCAAAGAAGCTGTTCCATTGCAACAATCCGAGGGATATCGAAAAGCCCTTCGTCAACAACTGGCTGCATGCAAGTTCTATCTCGATGGAGTGGATGCTCACAATGAAAAGCAAATACGAAATCGCTTCCAGTTATTAGGCTTGGTGAGTGTGTTATTGTGTGTGTGTCTCTCTCTATTTGGAGTGGTCTACTAACTCAGGGAATATTATTTTAGCAATCAGTGGAGCCTTTCTTTTCCAAAAAATGCACGCATGTGGTGACCACCACACCATTCAACGACAAGAAACTTGGAGAGAAACAACCAACGTCGAATCCAATCATTGATAATGCTGTCAAATGGAATATCAAAGTTTGGAGTCTTGATAGTAAGTCAAAAACTGCTATTTTGCATAATCGTTTACTTATATATCTTTATTATAGAGTTACAGCGTCACCTTCAAAAAATGATGGAAGGCAATGGCAGCGGACATCGTGCAGCAGGAAGGGGAAAGATTGATAAGCTCATGGCGTTGGAAAAGGCCTATGGTGTTGGCACGAGTCATGGTGAACGGCATCATCCTGTCTTTATTCCTTTTACCGAATACTACTTGTCAGTCGAGGACGCAACTCAAATCCATCGCCCAGTGACACAAAAGCAATGGAAGAAGAATGAAGCTGGATGGCCATTTTTAAAGAAGACACCAGCACCCAAATCACCTTTTGCTCGTATCCCTGTGAGACCACCACAACCTCAACCACCCGCAACATCAGCATCAGCAGAACAAAAAGCTGGCATGGACAATAAGCAGCAAGCAGATGTTCAGTTACTACCTGGAAAACAATTAGCTGTCAAAGATAGTAACGCCAATCCAGCATCACCGGTGCCTTCTGATATGTTAAAGCCATCTGGTATTCGACCCACCTCGACAACAACACGGATCAATACAACAGCTATACACACAACGACCACGACAGCCAATACAACGTCTCGACTCACCTCCAAAGCATACAATGACAAAAGACAAGCCCATGATGACAATGTCGCAAAGCTGGATCGACGTATGGTGGATAACAATACCGTCAGAACAGCAGCCGTAACAAAAGCAGCCAACAATGTTGCGCAAAAGATGAATGATGCAGATGCCATGCGTGCCAAGAACAACATGAAGAAGAAAATGGAACAGGAATTGAATTACTGTGAGAATTGCAACAAGCGATTTAGCAATCTTAATGAGGTAAGGATTTTTTTTTATTAATGGTGGTGATGGTCATCGTCCTGACAACTTTGTTTTTGATAGCATATACAAGAAAAAGGTCATTTGGCTTTCATCAAGGATCAAAACAACTTTAAACAGCTGGATGCACTGCTTGCCACGGTTCGACGACAATACAAGCAACCATTACCGAGCCATATGAAACCCGACATTGATACCAATATCGATGGAGATGATGTTCAATTCGAATGGGATGGGGCTGGCACAAAACGACCCATCCACTACATGGATGTCGATGAAGGAGAACCTCCACTTGCCAAACGTTCAACTGCTTCTGCTTCTGCTGCTGCTGCTGCTGCTTCGTCATACCCTCCTCCTTCTCAGTAGCTGTAGTAGTCCTCATAGTAGTGGTAGTAGCAATCGTAGTAGAAATCTCATCACTTTTTCATATCATGTAAATAGTAAATTGCATAACTTTCATTCTTATCTTATTAAAGCATTAAAGAGGGATAAAGAACAAAGCTCGAAAAGATTCCACGTGGTTCTCCAGATGATATCCTGCATTTGTGTCATAGGCAGTCACTTTACCCAAACGGAGTTGTCGTGGGATAATGAAGGTTTTCTGCACGACACGTCCTCTCTCTTTTTCTCTTTCTCCCTTTTATTCCATATGTCTGAAACCAACGATAATAAGCCCAACGAAGTCGACCGCCTGAACAAGTTTGTCGAGGCTGCACCACAATACAGCTACAATATCGACCAATACCGAGGTCAAATCTGTCGCCAGTTGCCTGGAGGTCAAGAAGAGTGTTTGAAGCTTAGCCTTGAATGTAAGTAGTGTGGTATGCGGAACAAATAAAAGGGTTGCGGATACTAAAGAGTGATTCTATATAGACACGGAGATGTTTTCGCAAATGCAAAAGTTGGGCTTCTTTTGTGCTTTGCCTATGGATCCAAAGAAGACTCATATGGAGTGCACTCGTGTATAAACAAGTCTCGTCGTCGTCGTCATCAGCAACAAAAGAAAAAGGAAAAAAAAACCAGCACCAAAACACCCCTACCATCACCCCTACTCTATAGAGACCCACGACAAAAAAACAGGGAAACGTACACTGTCAATATAATGTATCCGCTCGCCTATCCCTCCTCATCATCATCATCAACAAGCTACTACTTTTATACGACAAAGCCCGTTGTGCGTATTTTTCTACAGAGATTGTTTGACGTATTTACTCGTGTAACTTGACCCTGGCTCCGCTGACGCGGGGAACCCAACACAGCAAAATGGGTGTGTGTACATACATATATAACTATGGGCCAACACTCTTATCTACATTCGTTTCTCGGATAATGTCCATGTCAACAACAACACCAACAACAGGCTTCTTGTAAAAGAAAACGCCATGAGGATGTTGCATGGAAGCTGGGGGCTGTGTATAGAAAACCATGGCCGTAATACTTTTAAAAAGCCGCAACCTGGCTCGGTTCTTGCGTTACCACCGAGGTTTGACATGTTGATTTAGCTGATCAATTATCGCCGACATGTTGACATGGCCGTTTCGTTTTTTTTCCTACCTCATTTTGTATCCTTATCCCTATCATCGGCATTCATGTTCTATACGCTTTATTAAAAAGGGTGCAATGCAAATGTGTGTATGTGTATATGTTAAAGTGAGGGGTAAATGCTAGTGGGAATATATGTTTCCATGGTATTATGATCATCATCCTACTCATCCTCGATATCATCCACATCTTCCTCGTCCTCCTCATCATCATCATCGACTTGATCACTCTCATTTTCTTCTTCTGTAGGTTCTTGAGCTGCCATCTTTTCCAGATATTGGACAATGGAACGGTACACTTCACGACGCCATTGGTCTTTGCAAGCTTTACGTGATCGACCCACTTTGCATGCAATAGGACCCCAACGAAAAGTAGACATATCCTCCAATTGCTTATCCTCTGCGATAGCTAGAAACAGCTTGAGACGCTCATGAGCCCGCCATCGAGGCCGAATTTTGCCTCCTTTTGCACCACGATGATGATAATGATCATGGATGACGCTGCTACTGCTACTGCTTGTGCTGGTCATGGTAGTTCGGCGAGGACGGTGATGCATTATGTCAGTAGTCGTTGTACTACTACCACCACTGTTATTGCTTGCAATTCGACGACGACGGATTGTTCGAGTAGGAGGAGATGGAGATTGGATTCCATTCTCAGAGGCAGCAGCCTTATTTTTCTTTTTGGATGGCATTGGATCTTGATCTGTGGCATGGGTAATCATTTGAATATCCATCATGGAGGATGAAGGTGTAGTGACAAAAGATGGCGGATCAATATGATGAAGACGATGATGAAAGGATGGGGATGAAGGTCGAGATGAAAGTAAAGAATCGATAGGAGGAAGCATAATGACAGGTTCCTTTCTCAGGTTGAGTAAGAAGCTAGCTGCTTGAATATCTTCAGACGACATGCTCAAAATCAAGGGGCGGATGGGAAGATTATATATAGGGAAAAATGTATAGGTTGTTGTTGTCGATGTATGTAGGAAAGAAAGAAAAAAGAAGAGGTGATTCATGCTTTTTATATTGTCATGCTCTAATATTGGATACAAAGTCTCCATGTCTTGCTGCTATGGGCTCCTTTATACACCGTGTAATTCATCCATGGTTGTTGTTGCATGTCTTTTATGAGCAAAAGCGGTTATGGGCTTGTGTGTGTGTCCTTTCAAAGTGTCCCAAAGTGCTCTTTCTCTTCTTTGTCACAGGAAAAGAAAAGGGGGAAAGATGTAAATGCGAATATGTGCTTCATTTTATGATTCTTGTCAGTGGAACTCGTTTCATTTGCTCATTATGGATCTGCCCTTGATTATAGTTTGTTCTTTGTTCACTTATCACGGGGGCAATGCATTGCATTCGAAAAAGATTCTTTTGGATATGGTTGATGGTGAAAAGATAATGACTCTTTTTTTTAATGGAGCAATTTGAGAATGTTGAATGTCAAACAAATGCACATGACTAGCACTCCATAGATAGCCAAACAAACGGCCGTAATCTTGCCTGGTTTCCAAGGGTCATTCTCGTGGATCTTGTAATAGAACAGCCCCGGAAGAATGAATGAAATTGTGGTCGATCCTGTTGATCCAACAAATGCCAGTACCTACATAAATGGTCCGTGTTGCCACGTGGATGTATGAGTATGTGCGTAAATGAAAAAGTTGCCAAACATACCACATCAAGCTGGGTAACGGTGATTGCAAGAGCATAACTGCCAATCAAAATAGCAGTGGTCATTATAAAATACTTGATTGCTGATGGTGGTGGTGGCACTTTGAGACCACGTGCTTCGGGAGTACGCCATGCAAGGATCTTGTCTAATGAGGCACGGCATGGATGGGCTTGTAATGGGTAACTGAACACCACAAGGATGACAATGGCAAGTCTTCCACCTGCTACAAAGATGCTGGGAGGGTCTAAATCATCCATCCATGTTAATATACAAAGAGAGGTTTCCATAACCCTACCATCATCAAACTTACATTCGAGGATAATATTTCCAAGCACGTCTTTGCCAAATGTCAGGTATCCCAGGATGCCAATAGCTTCGTAAATAGTGCATGCTGTACCAATGGAGTATCGAATGACGGAATTGATTTGACGTTGGCTGTTATCCTTGAGCTCATTGTATACGGAAAAGATCTATGACCTTGTCAATGAGACCACCGGAATGAAAGGGGGGAGGAGGAGGAGGAGGAGGATTGTTCTACTACTTACGTTTTGATGACAAGTAAAAGCGAAAACAAAGACCGGTAAGCGACTGAAAAAGTCCGAAGAAAAGGTAGCATATTCTATGACGGGAGGATGGACGGGATTGGAAATGGAAAAGAAGTAATAAAGAACAATGGTGCAAAGGTAAACGACAGCAATCAATGCAACAAGGCTGGTATATTTGAGAGAGTCCAGCTTTCTCAAGAAACTCAATGGCAAAATAGCACTGGCCATAAATACTGTGATCCAGAAGCGTCGATCAGTCAATATAGGATCTTGAGCATAATCCGAGAATGAAGCAACCACCTATGTATGTAACACACATGTCAGATCGACCATGTTGCGTGTGTGCACATGTGTAACACCAACCTGGGGCATGAGATCGCCAATGATGATAAGGTAACTGACACCGACACCAAAGCACTTGATGGCAATAGCCAAATCAAAAAAGATCGCCATCCCAGGCCATGTCAACTTGGAAATAGCGAAAAAAGAAGCGTGCCGTCCATCGGTACGTGATGCGCATTGTGACAGAAAGAATAATCCCATTCCGGATGCTGCTGCCGATAGCATTACTACCAGGATACCCGGTACAAGACCAATCGAAGCTAAAGCTGCAGGCTGGGACACTATTTAGTTGGTATGCACAAGATGGAGGACCTGATCGTCTCTTACCATGGCTAATAGCCCTGTCCCCAAGATGGTGTTGAGGAGGTTAATCGAACAGCTCATGGGAGAAGCTACTGCCAAGTCGTTGATCTCGCAGCCTTCAATCTCATCGGGTTGGGTTGTGATCGATGTTGCTGCTGATGAAAGAAGGGGTCGTTGATCCTCCAAGTAGTTTGTAATGTTGTCTTGTGTAGAAGTAAAGATAGATGATGATCCTTGTATTGATGATATCGTGGATGCTGTTTCATAAGGTTCTATTCGTTGGTATCTAGCAGTAGAGGACATAAAGACGTGTCTGTGTGTGGGGAAGGGGGGAGGTAATATAAAAGAGAGGTGGAGGGAAGAAGGAGGATAAGGCTGTGTTCCTCCGCTCCAGGAGGAGGTGAATGAAATGCTTCTGGAATCCAACCTGTAAATATTTACTTGGAAGATGCAGTATAGTATTCGACTCATCATAGCCAATGTATTGCTGACACCAATGAAATCCACCGAAAACATTGCCAAGTATATTCTGTTATCTATCCTGCAAGCATCATCCTGCTTTATTGCCATCCCAAAAATTGATCATTTTGTTGCGTTCTTGTGTACATAGTAGGTATAACAGATCGGCGATATGTTGCTTTATTTTACCGCCTGATAAATGGTTTCATATTTGCTGCTCTCTTTCATAAGGAGCGAAGGTGTGGTGAAAGACTCTCACTGCCAAATTGAGGGGCCATGGCTACTTGCTTTGCACCATCCTACCTTGATTGAGACCCAGACGGGAAATGGAACAATGCATCTGGAACGTTCAGCTTCAGTATGTATACGTTATGCCAGCTAATAGCATCCTCCTCCCATTCCCACTGTTGCATGTGTAGGACTCTGCTGCTTCAGCTTAGCATTGGCATCCTTCAACTTTCTTGATCCGAGTGGATTTGGATATCCAACGCTGGAACAGCGAACCAACCGTGCACCCTGCTTATGTTCCGCCCATTCATTCATCTCTCTCCCATATTACACCCTCTCATTCCAAATTCAATAATGAAGTATGGGTTCTTTATTATGACAAATTTGCTCAGCGTATCCGAAAGTACTTTGTGTGAAAGTTTCATGTGTGAGATGTGCAATCTCAAGGTTTTGGGCCGTCCTCCCTATATATATACATTGTCGGACGCTCCCATTTTAATTCTCACAATGAAGCCTGCGACTTTAAAATGAATGGAGTTGATCAGCATGTCAAAGCCCACGGCCTGACCAAGTTTCGTGGTGGAGATGGGCAATGGCGGGGGTGTGCGCTATGCACCCTACTTGCGTTCCATTCATCTTATATTTGGACCGTCCGATTCATAAAATATCATAATGAAGCATACGGTTTTTAAATGAATGGAGTTGATCAGCATGACTCAGAGAAGCTTCATACCAAGTTTCAAGTCCAAGAGTGGGGATCCCAAGCTAATTCATACTAAATGCCATTTCACAAATCCGGGCGGGGTACGGAATTTCCGTCCATCATAGTAAACTGCACATTACACCCTCCCATTCAAAAATTTTAAATGAAGCATGGGTTCTTTGTTAAGACAAAGTTGATCAGCATGTCCAAGAGCATCTTGTGTGCAAGTTTGAGGTTCAAGGGAGACAATCTCAAGATCTTGGATCAATTTACAGTGTGCATGGATATGTCTGACAGCTCAACCAACTTAAATTTCCAGCTTTTCCACTTGCAGCTTCGTGCCTCTTTCTCTCAATCTCAACTGTTGTCCCATTCAACTACAACGACAGCCGACGAGCGATTGCCCTGCTTCAACCCATCATGTCAATCCTGCAGTTCTCTTGATTCGATTGCCTTTGACTGAATGGCAAGTGCATGGCGTGTATACAGCCTACTACAACACCCGCGTTCCTTGACATAACACACACTGCAGTAAACTCCTCTACCACAATCAAACGTAACAGCATTCAATTCAGCAGCTGCCATTAGCAAGGTCTATACTCCATTGCCTCAAGTTAGTTGCAGCAACCTGCCTTGCAGCCTTTTTTTATGTGAACAGCCGATAGCCATTGCATAGGAGCAGCTTTATTTACGTGTAACGACTTGGCTTTAATACATACGGATCCCAATGGATGATGCCATATCAGCTATCAACTACTACTGCGCATTACAAGCATTCTTCACCTGGTTGAGCTGCGATAGAAAGTGAACAAGCAAGTAATTGACCAACTGCCGGATGGAAAAAGAAGCGATCGCATGAGTTTCTTGCATCAACGTATTGGACTTGCATTGGTTATGAATGGATGGATGCAATCAAGCACAGATGGGTGATCCTGAAATGTCGATTCGATTACTCGTACGCCGTCAGCAGGAAGGATGGATCATGTTGCGTGGATGCGGCTGAGGATGATGATGGCATGGATGGCATGGATGATATTGAATATTGGAGCCAACGCACGCACAGCAGCCAGTTTGCAATCCTGGATGCAGATGTTTACGACGGCAGAAAGCAGGGCTTCAATGACGCAAGGATAACAATACCCACCGATTCTATGTGATCCACTTGGCTAGTTTCTGGAATGAAAGGCAGGATAGAAATGGATAATCCACATCATTGTATAGAAATACTTTTGTTGTTTTTATCACATTGCATGCATTAAAGCTTCCTTGTTGATATGCTGATAGACGGTAGGCAGCAGGATTGTACACAGTTTAAATAGATGCTTGTATTTTTAAAGATAATGCACTAGTAGCGGTACCCAACAATAATGTTTGTTACAAAGTTTGCTCCATTGTAGGCTTAAGTGATTATGTTTAAGAACGAGTGGGCTACGGTACAATCTGACACGAGTACACATACATATGTATACGTATGACGACTTACACCATGCGCTTTTTGTATGTATGACCTTATATGTGGTACGATCTCTGGAGACAAGCAATACCATCGACCCTACCATTCATTCACACGAATACTCTCGGATTCACTAATTATTTTGGCTTGTTAACCATACCACCATTGGTTCCATACGATCTATCACACGCGAACTTACATAGGTGCAGGAACCATTATGCAATCTCCACCAATAAAATTGAATCTCCAAGCCCCGCCCTCTCTGATTAATGGTACAAACTACTTTCTTGCACCTTTGGTTCTAGTATAAGTGAGGTGATTGACAATGAACAAAGGTCACCTATCATGCTTACAGCATAAATATAAAGTGTCTGTATATCTAAACTTTACAATGAAGCGTGGTTTCTTTAATCGAACAAAGTTGCTCGTCAGGGTCGAAAGTATTATGTGTAGAAGTTTCATGATCGTGGTGACCAATCCGAGATTTCGCAATGTCGCCACCAGCCAATCTGGATTGGAGGGTCGACCTCTTGAATTTTTATTTCGACGAGGCTGGTGGTGACATAGCGAAATCGGGAATTGGCGGGCTCGGTCGTGAAACTTGCACCCAAGGTGCGCTCCACCCAGACGAGCAACTTTGTTCGATTGAAGACCCCACGTTTCGTTGTAGAATTTTTAGTTGTGGCAATCTTTGTGCTTTACATATGCTGTAACCATTATGCTATATGACAAGTGGATTTTGTTCATTGTCAAGTAGCTTGAGCCTTATAGAGCTAAAGATGCAGAGGGGCGTGTTTGTGTAGCACACCAGTTTGGGGTGAACAGAAAGGGCAAATGCATGATAGTTAATGGACGATCCAATAACGGCCATACATTGGCATCTAACATGCACTTTTTTCCATTCCCAGCTTTTGCCCAATCCTCTTGATGGGAATGATGCGCCTGCTCCAGTCGAGCATTTCCATGATTCAATTGTCTTGATCCGTGCTGATTTGGCTGAGTTACTCTCAAATAAAGAGACATCAGTTGAGGTAGATAGTGCATGCTGCATGTATGGGTTGATATGCTCTTTGTTTGAGCGCAACTCGGTCAAATCAGCTCGGATCAAGAAAGTTGAATGATTGAGATGAATATCTGGAGCAGCTGCATCGTTCCCATCAAATGGATTGGGCAGCAGCTGGGGATGGAAAAAATACATGTTAACTACCAATGTATGCATTGGAAATGCCCTTTGTGTATCTGCCATGCATTGATCCTTCCACTTGTACCTGATAGGCTGGATCACACAAAGAAGTACCTCTGCACCTTTGGCTCTATTAGGCTTTAGCTGCTTGACAATGAACAAAGACCACTTTTCATATGGCGTCACGCTCAAAGCATAATAAAAAGCCAAAGACGCTCATGGCTCAAAACTTTACAATCAAGCGTGGTACCTTTAATAGTACAAAGTTACTCGGCGGGGTCGAGAGGACCTCGTGTCAAAGTCCCAAGTAGCATGATGTTGTTGGCAGTAGCTGTACTATTTATTGTACTAAGAAATGACCGGCTTAATGATCACAAACGCCATGGAGGATGATAAAGAAATATTAATGTACTACAGCATGATGCAGAACAAGATAGACATAGACTCTTACTTGGTATAACTATATAAATAACAGCGTTCTCTGGTTATGTTCAACAGAGAGCCATGTATAATTTATTTTACACGAAGGACAGCTCTAACGTCTACCAGAAATACGAAAAGGGCCTCCTTGAAACCAGCCACGTTGCGACTGGGTGGTAGCACACCACGCAATTCCCGTGGAGTAGAAGCATCCAGCTTTTCAAATGCATGTAGTAGCCGTGGTTGGATTTCCCCTGATTGTTGTGAAATGATTTGATTGACAATGACCAGATACGAGTCCTAATGACCAAAAAAATAGATGTCAATGATTGATAAAACTTGGTCGTCTTATTCTCATTACCCTTTCCGCACAAATCAACGATAAGAGTGCCTCCGAAGCAGCATCAACCACGGATGAATCCAGGTTATCGAATAATAGTAGCTTGACGACTTGCTCAAGGAACTTGTTTAAGGCCGGTCTCACGAATTCAACGTTGCCTAAAAGTGAAAACATGAGCACTCGATTCAAGATAAAGCAAGGGTTCAACACGTACTGGCATTGTTGGCGAGTAATTGATTATGAGCCCAAAGCGCCAAAGGTGCAACGGCTTGCAGAGCGAGAATGCTCACATCGACAATATCATGCGAGACTCCAAATCCAAGGCTTGCTATGAGGTTATTGAACAGGTCGGTTGGCAATCCAATGAGCTTGTCGGGGAAGAATTCTATTAAGTTGGATATAAGCTTGACATATTGCTGGCAAAGGTTTGGAATCTTGAGCATCTCCAAATCAATCATGGGGATAATGACATTGACGCCGAACAACACCACGTCGGCCACATCAGCACTGCCAGGGGGTGTAGGCGCCGCATTCTCTGTTCGATCTGGAAGGAAGAAAATCAGCAAGTAAGTATATTGATTAAGCAAAACACCCATTCACCAGCAATGTATACTCACTAAAGTCCTCAAATTCGGATGCCATTATATTGGTAAGAATGCAAAGTGCAGTAGAAATGTCGGGATAGGGACGATCGGCTTCTTCTTCTTGAGCGTGTTGTCGTTTCTTGCCTAAGGAAAGTCTTTTAGTCAATCTCAGGATATTACAATTCTCATGACATACCTCGGTTGCTCGCTCCGTAGCTTTTAAAGATCTCCACAATGATCTGATATAACATTTGCTTCTGATCCTGTTGCAACAACCCGAAATCCTTTGATAAGAGCCATCGTGATTAGAACTCATGTTTCACCCCGCATATGCTCCTCGCTTACCAGGCGACCAGCAAGATCTGCAAGCAACTGAAGGATTAACAATTGGACTTCCCCCACGGTCTTGTACATGTTCATTAGCTGTAGAAGGCTCTCGAAAAATCTTGCGCAGAATTGAAAGATGATTTGCGTGTTGTTGTATTCGCTCGCCAATGCAAGGCCATCCAACATCTATACATGCAAACAAGCGTAAGATAGACGACAACAAGGATTCAATAACGGCATGTTTTCTTACCTCAAGCGCATTCAAGACCTCGTTCATGATATCGGCACGTTGATATGATTGCATAAAATCCGATCGATGAAGCACAGAGCCCAGACGTTTCTATGGTCAAAGTTAGGATCACTGCTTGCAGCCTGTAGTTGGCCCACTTGCCTCAATCATAGAGAAGATAAGATTCAGATATCGCTCTCGTACTTGGGAATCGCTAGCACCGCTGGATATAGTCGCAATCGTTTGGATCAGAGAACTGGTAGAATGAAAGGGGCATTGGGTAAGTACGACAAGTATTGGAGGATGACAAGCTACAATACTCACTTATGGACGACCTCTGGCAATTGTTGCACATTCTCAGTAATGAATTGTACCAAGAGTGGGAATTTGTCTAATATAGCGTTAGCTTAGATATCAACATCACTTGCGACGCCCAAATATACAAACCTGATTGAAGGAAACCGGTCTTCAGGTTGATGGAAATGCCGCACGTGTTCAGCCATCGAATGATCTAAAGAAATGTGTCAGTACTTGTAGACGTGATCATAACATCCTCTTTCATACCTGGTGAAGAACATCCGGATCAGCATTCCACAATATAAAGTTGGCTTGAATCTGATCAATAAAAAAGTCGATGATCTCAAGGCCATGTCCTTCCGAAGGTCCAGGTCGACCAAAAACTCGTGCAATATTTGGACTAAAGAAAAACCAACAGTAAGGATAGGTTGCTCCACCGTCATTCTTCCCACTACTTACCTCATGAAGCCATAATCGTTCTCATTCATAAGCAGATATGACTTGCTCCATCGTTCCATGAACCAAATAAGGGTTTCTGCAACTTGAGGGCTACAATTCGATGCCTTTATACGAGGTTGTTATTAAACGTCATCATCACGTAGAAGTAACATACCTCAACTGTGTTAGCGCCAAAGCTAGAAAGAAAGCGGAAGATTTCAAGCACTGTTCTTGATATAGTTGTAGCCTGATCTTGGTCCAATGGCTTTTTACAGCATATGTCAGCGTTCCAATGCATGTTTGAGCATTCTCGAAGCAACTTACTTGGGTACTTGACAGCTGCATAATAGGATCTGGAATCATTGGTTGCTCTCCTTTACCAGCATCAGCGAGAACATGGGCCGTAATAAGGACAATCCAATGGAGATGTTCTTGCAAGAAGATGAGATATTGTCCTAAAGCATACATGTTAGTACCATTGTGTAAACGTGGCAGACTTTTAATACCGTTATCCGTGGTTTCTGCTGTGAAGAACTGCTTAAGGCGATCAAAGCGGTCATTCATGAGTTGTTGAAGGTGCATCAATGACTTGTGTGGATCCAGGCGGCCAAGTGTGCCAATGCATGTCAGTTGATCAGCAAAGGTGTCCTAAAAAGGAGGGGGATTGTCAGTCAAAAGAATTGTTACACCACCGGTGGATCCCAGCATGATTTACCCAATCCTTGTAACCATCACCCAATTCGTCTTCATCTTCCTCGTCAATGATGGCTTGCTTTGATTGTTCCAGTTTGGCATCGACATAAGTCTCAACAATCTGGAATGACACACTGCGAAGGTACTGTGCCAAGTTGTCAATTTCTGCAGGAGAAAGCCCGGTGCTTGGATCTGGTCCTCGGCCATCGGTTGGTTGCACAAGATCAGCTAATCGAACCCACGTCTGAAGACATTCATCACCAGCTTCACTGATCCACCCCTCATCGATATCTTGAGCAGTTGCACCACGAATACAGGCGACAGTGATTTTTCCAAAATCATTTAGGAACCTGAAGAATTCTGAGACACTGCACAATACGCCAAGTGATAGGTTCTCGAAAAGCCGGCGAATAATCTGGATGGTGCCAAGCACTTGAGGACCATGTTCTGATAATGTTGATGGATCGTTACCGGCATTGAGTATGCTATTCCCAAAAGTAAGCATCTCATGCTAAACCTCGCATAGCTCATATCCTTACTCTGTCATAAGGCGTAGTACGCCATGGACCATGGTAGTTGCATATTGTCGTGTGGCGTTGATGTCATTGTTGAAGAACTCGTTTGTGAACCCGGCAAGCTGAATAAGGATTTGGCGGCATCGATGTCCCAAGGTATCATCATTCTGGACCATTGCATATGTCTTTTTTTTTCCCAAAGGACATGATGAGTATGTTTTACCATTCACTCCTATCGCATAAACACTCACCATGAAGAATAGCCAAAGAACATCGGTATTTGCAACAGTGGGCTGCCATGCCTTTGGGAACAAGGTGTATGTTTTCTTGATAGCACCTGGACCATCTTCCTTGTCAATGATATCGTCATCTGCATCGTTCTTTGCAAATGTTCCTGGCAATACGGTGGTCGTGGTTGTGGATGCAAATTCCCAGTGGAGGATCTTTTCCAAGAGAGTGATCAATTCACCTAGCAATGGCGTTTGTTGCTGCTGTGATACAAGTGCGTGTAGTTGTGTGACCGATTGCTCAAAGAGGCCAAGTAAAACTTGGGACTACAGATAACGCTGTCAGCGTATGCCGATTCCTTTTAATCCCCCATATACACACGAACCTCAAAGAACACCTTGGCTTTGTGATGGAATTCCCAGCTGAGACCAATGGTGGTTGTCTTAGTATTCGAGAAGTGATCCACCAGTGCGCTTGCCAACGCCACACCAACCACCTATGAAACGAAAATTAGCCTGAGCATACAACCGGCATATTCACTCATCAACAAAGTACTTACTGATCCATGATCCTGCATCGATATCAATTGCTTTACCGAAGCACAGATAGCATCTCGATCCGCATCAGAGACATCAAATAAGCTGCGTTTGGTTATCAAGGCCACATCTGAAAGGATTTGGTCACGAACATATCGCATCAAACTATAGAAAGCAATCGAAACATTAGAGATAAAAAAAATAGCATCATGCGTATGTAATAACTTACTCTGGTCGTTTCATGCAATAATCCACCATGTGATTCTTGAGCTGCACCAAGTCGGACAACGCATACAACGTGTAGTCGCGTACAGCAACCTCGCCGATCGCGACAGCAACCTGAAACTGAGCCATGGGGATCTGCGTATGATCTAAACGAGAACAACGAGTCAATGGATTGCTATTATCGACCTGAAATGAACACTTGCCTAGAATGTATTGAGAGATCGGCAGCACCTTTGGGATCTGTCTAAAAGAGGACAAGACATGCTCGGCAGCTGCACGAGTAGCAGGCACCTACAATGGATATGGATCAGTTGGCTGTCATGAGCAAGCATGCTTGCTACATACTTGGAAGTCAGTGCAAGCTTCTTCGAATTGAGAGCATATGGCAGCTACATCGTTCGATTCGTGTGCCATGGCTACTATGTCGACTTGCCGGGATCGTTTTCTTGTGGAAGAGCAACAAGGAAAAAGCAGCAAGCTCTGGGTTCCAACCAGCTTCAAGTCAAATGCCATTTCCAGCATGACAAGACGGATACACAAAGTATGCGTAGGTTATCCCTTCCCATCACCCGGTGGATCTTATTATGGTCATGTAATTGAAAAGTCTATTTCACAATAAAAGCATGCCATAAACGTATTCAGTACTAGTTGTACATGTTGCATGATCATGTTGTTGGATATGTTGTACCTGCATCAAGCTTGTTCCCGCACTTTCAACACAACCCACCCACTACCTCTCACTCGCAACTGTTACACCATGCATCAACTATTTTTCTGATCCAAGAGGATCTGGTTGACTGATGTTGGAAAAGCGAACATGCCAATTCATAAAGTGTGCATCCTACTTGTCGTTCCCTCCGCCGTCCATCGTTTATCCTACATTTGGACCATCCCGTATATATAATCTTCATAATAAAGTATGCGACTTTTAAATGAATGAAGTTGATCAGCATGTCCAAGAGCACCTTCTTACAAAGTTTCGTGTTCGAGATGGGGGATCCCAGGAATATTCATATTGTTTGACCAATGCATGAATCCGGACGGGTACCGAATTTCCGTCCATCATAGTAACCCCACATTACACCCTCCCATTCAAAACTTCTAAATGAAGTGTGGGTTCTTTATTAATAAAAAGTTGATCAGCGTATCAAAAAGTACTTTGTGTGAAAGTTTCATGAGTGATATGTGTAATCTCAAGGTTCTGGGCCGTCTTCCCTATATATATACATTGTCGGTTGCTCCCATTTTAATTCTCACAATGAAGCCTGCGACTTTAAAATGAATGGAGTTGATCAGCATGTCGAAGCCCACGGCCTGACCAACTTTCGTGGTGGAGATGAGCAATGGCGGGGGTGTGCGCTATGTACCCTACTTGCGTTCCGCCCGTCCGTCGTCTCCGGTATATTTGGACCGCCCGATTCATTGAAACATCATAATGAAGCATACGGTTTTTAAATGAATGGAGTTGATCAGCATGACTCAGAGAACCTTCATACCAATCTTCAAGTTCGAGATGGGCAATCCCAAGGTACTTCATACTAAATGGCATTTCAATAAATCCGGCCGGTTCCGGAGTTTCCGTCCATCATAGTAAATCCCACATTACACCCTCCCATTCAAAATTTTCAAATGAAGTGTGGGTTCTTTATTAAGACAAAGTTGATCAGCACGTTCAAGAGCATCTTATGTGCAAGTTTGAGGTCAAGGTGAGCAATCCCCATATCATGGATCAATTTACAGTGTGCATGAATATGCCCTGACAGCTGAACCAACTTAAATTTCCAGCTCTTCCCCTTGCAGCTTCGTGCCTCTTTCTCTCATTCTCAACTGTTATCCCATTCAACTACAACGACAGCCGACGAACGATTGCCCTGCTTCAACCCATGGCGTCAATCCTGCAGTTCTCTTGATTCGATTGCCTTTGACTGAATGGCAAGTGCATGGCGTGTATACAGCTTACTACAACACCCCCGTTCCTTGACACAACACACACTGCAGTACACTCCTCTACCACAATCAAACGTAACAGCATTCATTTCAGCAGCTGCCATTAGCAAGGTCTATACTCCATTGCCTCAAGTTAGTTGCAGCAACCTGCCTTGCAGCCTTTTTTACGTGAACAGCAGATAGCCATTGTATAGAGCAACTTTATTTACACATATAGCAACTTGATCCAAAATATACACTCCTTGTGTACACATGGATATGGATATGGATATTATGCATGGGATGGAAGGATACGGATATTATGCAATGCGTGGAAAAGGAGCCTTGACGTTATCACCTCCATTGGAGCAATTCGTTGGACTCCTCAGACTATATCTTGTGTGAATGACGTTAGGATTAAAGGATTGTGTTAACGAATACGAGGTTAAGTTGGCCATCTATGGATCTGCCTTCTTCCTGAATTGAACTTTGTTGCACGTGGGGGCTTGATCCATTGTGTTATAGAGGTTGATGGGCGATGTAAAAAGGTACATTCGCTTGTAACGCTGTGATACGTAAAGGGACAAAGAGAGGAAGAGAAAGGATCTGATTGATTCATTGTGTTTTGAATAAAGGCTGTATTTGATAATATAAACCCCTCTCCTTTCTTCTGATTTAACCTTGCCAATAACGCCAAACACACGTTCCTCTTTCACGGTTTAGATGTTGCTATGAGATACGGCTGGGATGATGTTGAATGAGAAAAGGTTGACCGTTGATGCTTGCATAAGATTAAAGCATACGAGAAGGATAAACAAGAGATGCTTTTGTTTGATGATGACGATGATGCAGGCAGATGATAGAATTATAATGGAATCGGTCGATTGTTTATTACTGACAACAAGGTAACTACATACAAGTGGTATAAGATATATACAGCTTTTCAAATTAAAAGGCATTCTTCCAGTCGATTTCTCTTCCAGCGTCCTCAATAGTATCCAAGAGCTTGGCGAGATCACGATGGACATTGACAGTGGGTGCATTGATAACGATACGGAAAAAGTGAGCCAAGTTATCCAAAGGTGCATGATCCACCAAAAAGTCACCCCCATGGTTGACACGCTCGTGCAACAAATGTACCACACGGGTCATCTTGACCTTGAAGACTTCAGGGTCCTTTTTCCATTCTGCAGCTTCGTCCTTCAAAGAGGGTGGAACATACCAGAAGCAAACTTGACAAAATGCGCTAGGATCAGCGACCAATTCAAAGCCAGGTCTCTCACGGACAATATCAGTGAAATCAGCAGCGGCCTTAATGGCACGGTCAATGCGAGCTCCCAAACCATCCTTGCCATAAAACTTCCAAGCCAGAAAGATTTTAAGAGCATCTGGACGGCGACCACATCCGATAGTGCCAGCACCAAGATCGTAAGGGTTGCCATGGAAAAGATAATCAGCCTGAAGATTATTGGCATTGGCAAATAGCAAGTGTCCTTGATGCGGAGTCACGAGCATAGAGCATTGAAGCGGCACACCAAGGAGTTTGTGGGGATTCAAGGTAAACGTATCAGCCAAACCAGCACCATCAAGCCAGCCCAAATTCTCACGCACGTTTTGCGAAAAGATAGCAGAACCACCCCAAGAGCCGTCCACGTGCAACCAACAATTATACTTTTTAGCAATACTTGATATACTACGAATAGGATCAAAACCGCCCTGATACACACAATCTCATTTAGTATTTTCCCTTTTTGCCATCCTCCTCCTCTACCAGACTTACCATAACAGTGGTACCAGCAGTGGCATTGATAAAGAAGGGAGTTTCACCTCGAGCAATGGATTCATTGATCAAACGCTCTGCAAAGAAAAGGGATATTAGATCATTGATCCAATGTCATTTTATGTCGACTTACCAAGCACATCAACACGCATACGAGAACGCTCATCAGTAGGGACCTTGACAATGCTATCAGTGCCCAAACCAAGGACGAGGGCAGCCTTGTCAATGCTGTAATGGCAGTGAGCGGAAGTGAAGACCTTGAGCTTGCCATATTCTGCTTCAGGGTTGAATGGGCGGGGGATGTAGCCCTTGGTCTTGATGGAGGGGTATAACTTGTTACGTGCAGTGACCATGGCTAAAAGATTGGATGCTGATCCACCAGGGCAAAACAAACCACCAGAAGCCTTTACATATACATGAAGCTCTCATGAGTACGAGACATAGCACTAGATGATTGCGTGATTACTTACATCACCCATACCAAGCAGCTTGCCAACAGCCTTGGTGACTTCAATCTCCATAAGGGATAATACCGGTGATACATGGTACACATGGCAGTTGCCATTCAAAACGCCCAACAAGAACTCGGAAATGACACCAATGGGATTGGTACCAGCATACAACTTGTCCATAAAGCGAGGATTCCATGAATTGACGCTGTTATCCAAGGTGCTCTTGATCAGCTCAAATGTGCCTATTCATTCTCCATGGCTCAGTTGCCCCATTCGGGGTCGTCATCACAGCAACCGTATCCAGGACAACAACAACACCATACCTTCAACACCTGCACCTTGGTCAGGCAAGGCAAAGTCGACCACCTTGTACAACTCTTCAGGGGGCAAGTAGTTGACAACAGCATGTTCTCCGTCTTGGCCTTTTCTGACATCTAATAACAAAGATAAGCTACTGCTATCCATGTTTTGATCCTCTTGAGCATATTACTTACGTTGGATGACAAGTTCGTGCATGCGTTGGAGCATACCATCGAGTTCAGTGGCGCTATCGACAAACTTTTGGGTGACCATGGTTATTACTAGTGGGTGGGTGGCAGAGGTAGATAGATAGATTTCTTTGCTTGAGAGATTGGGAGATATAAAATGTTAAACCGTTATGAGGTGTGGCCACTGTTTTATACTTTTTTGTTGCCCTGGAAAAATTCAGCTGTGGGTACTGGAAGCAAAGCGAGTCGAAAAACGTCATTTGTCGTTGAAGATGGTCCGCAGTGTTGATCCCCATCGCCCGATTGTCATTGGCTGGGTAAACTTCTCGCAACTTCAGCATATGGTATCAATGTCTCACAAACTTTGGTTCTGCATTGATTGCCTGTCGTTCGGAATCCGTGCTCTAGAATTGTGTGATTACGTCAAACAGGAGCTGTTTTTGGTACTCTTGGTGTGACCTTGGTAATCATCTTTACTTGTTCTTTGCCCCACACATACGTCAAAGTGGCACAGGATTGGGGGATGCTGAAAGATTGTGAGGGCCTATTTTCCACACAGGACCTGTTTTTGGTGCATGGGATACGTCGTGTGTGAGTGTGTGAGTGTGAAGAGTTATTTGATATCGATAACAATCTTGGCACGTCGGGATATGTCTGTATATGTTTGAGGATGTGTAAGGGAAAACTTTATTCTGCACAAAATCCGACATACCCTGTCCTGATGAAAGCAGTGGAACATTCTACCACATCAATATGCTCATCATCAGGGAGAAGGTGTGTTACATCAACATACTTCTTTATACAAAGGTGGATGATGCGTATGTAAGCATTCAAGGCCAGATGCCACTATTGGCACGTAGTATCTTGCCATCCATATAGAGATGTAAAGGGCTTGATCTTGATGCCAAAGAAGGTCAGCAGTATACTAGTAATATTGTACACCAAGTCGTCGTCAACGGAGCTGTAAACAAATGCGCTATTTAGCCCACCATCCAAGGAGTCCTGCACATGAACATCGAAAAATCAGCGCAACCAAAGTAGTGTAACTTGCACAAGACACATCCCACATAACCCCTTTTTAGCATTTATAATGATATGATGCATATACGGCAGCCATTTCAACATTTGGGTCAAAGCCCACTTCTTTGACCCAGCCAGCCTCCTTTATATATAGAGAGAGCGGATACCAATGTGCTTCTATTTGTGATTCGTGCTACTGAGCTTTATGTTTTATTCTGCATGTGGTTGTGTGATGAGCGGAAAAAACAGGCACCAAAGCTAAAATGCATGTCGAACATCATTCGGATTTTTCGGACTTTAGGCAATCACAATTCACGAGATACATGCGGCTGTGCACACAGAATGTGAAATCTGCAAGGTTGATGTGTGCTGATAATTTGCTCGGGAGTACGATTTGCTGATATAGATATACCAACCAGTATCTTTACTTCAAGAACCTTGTGATCGATGAAAGGAACCAAACCCCAATGAAGCTATGCCCTTTGCATCCATTGTTGATAAAACGGAGATATCAGATATGATTATTGTACTGCTTGGATAGTATTTAACAAGGTACCATCACACCCTGGTATAAACACACCCAGCAACGCGCGTCCTTTGACATGGGATGATATATGAACCTTAAAGGTGTGTGAATGACACAACGTGGCTTTAGACATCACACACGCGCACACATGTTGCAAAACCAAAAGAAAGGATCCTTAGTTATTCTACCAACGTCGTATCGATCCATGATGGGGTTTCCAAAGAAGCACGTCTTGCCATATACGCACTTCTTGCGACTACTTCCGGGTCTTACCATATAGGGGATTTCTCTATCTCCTTGATTCACCTTACTGATCAACATTATGTTGTCATTCTTTGATTACAAATCCTATCAGGGATATAACCATCACTCATTGTACAACAACTCCCCATTAATATATAACCCATCCACGACCACAAATGTTAAACATGTTCATAGTCAAGAGACGAGATTGCTATGTGCAGCAGCTTTGTAATCGTCAACGTTTTTGTTAAGGATCGGGTCCCCATGTTTTTCTGTTAATGTGCTATGATGATGGGGGAAACACACGGCTAAATTAATCGAATGCCTTTCTGGATTTCAACATCTTTCCGAACTTCTGGATGTCGGTAACGAAAAGCTCAGGCTCTTCCATTGCTGGGAAATGACCACCCTTTAAGGAAGCGTGTTAATCGTGCGATCAGTTGCTGTAACGTATCACCAACCATAAACTTACCAAGTCAAATTCGGACCATTGCTGCAAGTTGGTTCCGTATTCAAGCCATTCTCGTGGGAACTAGGTTTTCTTTGATGTTAATATGCTTGTATCGATCATTCGTATGTATAACTTACTCGGCTCATTTCTGCCGGAAAGTAGCCTACAGCAGTGGGAACCTCGATACGTGGGTGTACCGGGCCTGACAATTGTCTTGATAATACCATCGTTTCATAGTATATACGCATTGACGATGCCATTGTTTGTGTAAGCCAGTAAATTGAGACGTGCGTTAAGAATTCATCAGTTGTGATGGTCTCAGGTAGCGCTTCACTATCTTGCTTTTGTGCTGGGTGGTACGTCCAAGCGTGAAATTTTTCAAGCATCCAACCTGTTATTCATTGAGGATTAGAGTCATTCTTGCTATTTCTTTTTTGTTATTCGATTCTTACTCAAGAGACCAGCCGGGCTGTCAGTGAGACCTTGTGATAATGTATAAGGGCGAGTTCCTTGTATGGCACGATAGCCTGCATCCTCATCATTGACCGCGTCGGCAAAATTCTTGCCTTTGAATCTAAATTCGTTTGCACCATAGACACTTTCAGGCCCGACGATCATGCTCGCGCATAGTTTTGCCACCTTGAATGGATGAAATAGGAGGTTGCCAAGTGTTGGTACGGGAGGAGTGGCCATGGGCATCACCGTATGATAACCTTTACATTGCTGCTTGTGTTGCACGGCAATGGAGCTACCAATGACTGAGCCCCAGTCTGAGCCATGTACCACTGTTTCATGCAGACAACGTATCATGAGCATATTGATAGCCAATCAACGACACTAGACGCTTTACTTACAATACTTGTCGTAGCCAAGAACGTTCATCAACTCGGCAAGAATCTCTCCATTCTCGGCGATACCATGGCCCGTGAGTTTCGGGGGATCAGAAAAACCGTAACCTGGCAAACTTGGGACGACCACATGGAAGGGCTACATGGCATAATAAAAGAGATGGTAAGGTATGGTTGACCACAGTATGTAAATTCTACATACCTGTCCACCAAGTTCGCCATCACGAAGAGGTTGGATTACTTTGTGATATTCGTAAAATGTCGAAGGCCATCCATTGATGAGCAAAAGAGGAACAGCGTCTGGATGACTGGATGGTTCGTGAACAAAATGGATCTTTAGGCCTTGGATGGTTGTGCGGTAATGATGCCATTGATTCATTTCTTTACGCGGCTTTTCCCAGTCAAAATCTTCGAGCCACGCTTTGACAAGAGGTTTCACTGCCCAAGTTGGAGCACCATATTTCCATCCGACATCAACCTCGAGCTCGTTTGGATAAATGGTCTTACTCAGCCTATCCTTCAAAAAAGATAGCTGTTCTGACGTAAAAGATGGAATAGTAAAAGGTTCAATGGACATGGTCAGTGGTGCGAAAGAGATAAGAAACAAGCATTGGAACGTGAGTGAGAAAATATTTGCTTTATAAGCTACTGCGGATGGGACAATATCCTTTTTCGTCATCTTGCAACAAACCCATATAGGTCCCTGGTTACCATCACTCGTAGTACCACGATCCTTCTCATCCATCATCTGTGATAAAAGTATATATAGTCGCATGCATTGTTTATTCAGGGTGCAATATCATCATATTACGGTATTCTCTTAGTTGTCAGGAACCACCTTGCCGACAATGTCGTACTTTTTGGCAAAGAAGGCATGCCACTGGTCAAGAGTCTGCAACTCCTTCTCGGTCAACTCGCTGATATCAGCAATACAGTCTTCAGGTTTCAGGGACGACTTGCCAAGAGCCTACATAGTAGACGGGTCAACATACCAACATTCACTCTTTACCAAACCAACGTTTTTTTTTACCTTTGATGCATCCTTTCCGGTGAAAACGCTGTAGCCTGCTCCTGGTCCATAAGCATCCTTGTTTGCAGTAACATCGAAAATGTCGCCCTTGATGGCCACGTAAATGGGAAGGGAAGGATCGCTGCCGTCGTGCTTCGCGAGTTCAGAAACCTTGATAGGAGTGTCTTTGGCGGGTGCACTATGAAAAGTATTAGTTGTAGTCACCTTGAAGCAAGCAATGTCGCGTAATCCCAATATCACTTACGGCATAGTTTTGGGTGTATGTGTGTGGAGAGAAGAGCCGGTGTATGAATTCCCGCGTTAGCGTTTTCTCACATGCTTACAGTACCCTCTCAATAAAAGGTTACTCAACTTTTCAGTTACACATTGTTGCATAGCAACGATAATGAAACAATATAGTGATTCCTTCTTTATGATGCTGTGAGCACTGAACTGTAAACTTGATGATCTCTTTCAGTACAAGGTGTCATTGTTCTTCTGGCCTTGGAGCTTCAAAGAAAGAAAGAAACTGGATTCATGCAAGATGATGTAGTATCCTGTTCTTGTTGCAAACAATACAGACTGCACATTGGTATGATAACTTATTATTAAGAAGCTGTCATGTTGCATGTAAGTCATCTGCTTTAATGATATATTTGACTTCAAGTAAATGCGGGTATATTGTTATCTAAAGGTCGAGTGGTATGTCCCTGGCTACACCTCGGTTTGTGACCCCTTCATCACATGATCAGTCGATAGAGTGCAGAGCATGAAATCGTTGTCGCCAAAGTGGAGTGCTCTAATTGGACCTACACTGCCTGATATATTACTCCCGCTTGTCTTTGACCTCTTCTCCACTTTTAAGCTCCTTACTATCACACCTCATGCTTGATTTCTTCGGCATTCTCACAAAGGGCGGTTTCGTATTATGGGAAAAGACTTTTACACCTCTACACGGGTCGCCAGTGGATGCGCTCATCAAGAACGTCCTCATTGAAGAACGTGCAGGCACAGACATCTTTTATAAGGACAGCTACGCAATGAAGTGGACCTTCTCCAATGAAATGGATCTCGTGTTCGTGGTAAGTTGACTGGAATCTACTATCTTTGACAAGTATCTGATCAGAGCATACCTTTGCGATTGACCTTGGTAGGTGGCCTATCAAAAAATCCTGCAGCTGGCCTATATTGATGAGCTACTCGAGACCGTCAAAACGCTCTTTATCGACATGTTCAACCAGAGCATCACGACGAACTATGGTATCGATGGTGATTATCGTTCATTCGATGATGTATTCAACCAGCTCTTGAGGCAACTCGAAGACAAGTACACGTCTGTAAGTGGAATATGATACGGGGATGGGATCGAACGCTTCTCTGACATACAGGATCACTTTTTCTATCCAGCATCGACAACGTGCTCCACGGAAGTTTGAGGAAACCAAAAAGTTTGAGAGCTCGGCAAAGGGATCGGTACAAGTGAAGCCAGGTACAACATCATACCTTATATGCATATATACAACGTCGCATTGACCATGTAATTTACTCAGCAATGGAATCCAAATCCTCCAAAGCCGTTGATGACGATGAGATTGCAAAGAATATCCAAGCACTTAGACTGCAATCAAGTCCACGCACAAGTCCCAGATCTAAAAAGGGACGATCCAAAGTAACAGCACCATCCAACGAGTAAGTGAAATCATTCAACGATGGGATTACGGCGGCTAATTGCCAATGATGTTTTAGAGAGCAAAATGGCAAAAAGAAAAAGTCGCAAAAGCAAGCTCGTGTATGGGAAGGACAAATTGCTCGTGGAGAGATGGAATCGCTCGATTACAGCTCAAAATCCGGTATGGCTGATGAAGATTCTGAATCGATGGCGGCAGCAGCACAATTTGCGGATCCGACCAAGCTTGGAAAGACCAACAAGGATGGCGTCTATGAAGTACAGGACGTAGAGGAGGAAGAGGAAGAGTATGACGATGATGAGGAGGAAGTGACCAAGGAGAGCGTCAAGGAAGCTGGTGCTGGCAGTGGGATGTTTTCGTTCTTCAAATCAATGACCGGATCAAGGGAATTGACAGCAGACACGCTGGATCCAGTATTAAGTGATATCAAGGAACATTTGATCAAGAAAAACGTGGCCAGCGACATTGCCGAACACCTTTGCCAAAGCGTAAGGTCAAATCTGCTAGGCAAAAAGATTGGAAGCTTTTCAAGTAGGTGATGACAAGCTTGGCATAATGTATCATGCTAATTCCAATGCATAACACTAGGGGTTTCGACTCTGGTCCGTGACAGTATGGAAGCCGCTTTGAAACGTATTTTAACGCCAAAGACATCATTGGATATCCTCCGTGACATTGAGCAAGCTAAAGCACAAAATCGACCCTATACTATTTCTTTCATTGGTGTTAATGGCGTTGGAAAGGTAAAAACGGATCTAATCAAGGAAAGATATATGCTAAAACAAACCATTTTAGTCCACTAACCTGAGCAAAGTGTGCTTCTGGTTGCTTCAAAACAATTACAAGGTCCTTATCGCCGCATGTGATACATTTCGTAGTGGTGCCGTAGAACAATTACGTGTGCACGCCCGCAATTTAAGAGCCTTACAGACAAGTGGTCAAGGAGAAGTGGAGCTGTTCGAGCGTGGCTATGGTAAAGATTCAGCAGGAATTGCTAAAAGTGCTATTAGCTATGGTAAGCATACCGCTTCAAGGGCCACTCTTATGACCTTGTCTAATTCCATATATTAGCCGCGATGAACAAGTTTGATGTGGTGTTGATTGATACAGCTGGAAGAATGCAAGATAATGAACCATTAATGCGAGCACTGGCTAAATTGGTGGCAGTCAACAATCCAGACAAGATCATCTTTGTTGGTGAAGCACTCGTTGGCAATGAAGCAGTAGACCAGCTTAGCAAGTTCAATCAATCACTCAAAGATTTCTCGGGCATGCAGAATCCTCGGCATATTGATGGTATGATTTTGACCAAGTTTGATACCATTGATGATAAGGTAAGCATGGATGGCTTGAGCGATAAAACATGTTATTTACATTACCTTTATCTAGGTGGGTGCCGCTCTATCCATGACCTACATCACTGGACAACCCATCTACTTTGTTGGCACAGGCCAAACGTATACCGATCTTAAAAATCTCAGAGTATCACACGTTGTTAATAGCCTACTTCGCAAATAAAAAGTATACTATCGTTTCAATCTACTGTAATAGACCTGCGTCCATATCATGCAAAGCGCGTGTTGTCAATCGGACTTTACAAGTAACAACGGCCTCTCGGTGACGTGATTGGCAATTCGTTCAGCGCACAAAAGTTTTTTTTTCTTTTATAAAGAGATGCGCGAGCACTTTGTGGTGCTTATTCTCCCTTTCCGTTTCTTTTTCTTTTCTCTATCAAGGTAAATATTGTTTTCTTCATATCCACATGGTGATCATTCTTCTTTCACCCGTGATGATTAAGTTTAATTTGAGATGGGGCATAATTATACGCATCTTTGCCTCATTCAACAATGAAATATCTTTACTTGCCCTCTCTGAGAAAGAAGCGTGATCACCACCTTGATTACTTTATGATTGAAGTGTACTGACTGGTCATTCTTATAGATGCATTTCCCTTTAAACATTAGACATGTAGATAAAATATAATAAAATAATGATTATTGAAAGAAAAAAAGAATTTGCTCATCGTGTGTATTATGCGTTGACTTGGTGGAGGTATAGTTTTGCTGCAACTTAGGTTACAAAATTGAGTTGCCAACATGTGATGTCGTCATTAAAGACCAAATGCGTCAAAGTCGCAAGTGCGTATCATTTGACAGGAGAAGCAAGTGGACACCTGTTACTTTTCAAACCCGACCTTCCACACTTTATTGCATACAATGACCCAATCAAACAAGTAAGAACTAGAAACTAGGCACCAGGATGCTCTTGCGTTTAACTCTTGCTTGTGTCAAAGTCGCCACGATCTCGAGGATCTCACAGATGATGAAGCTCTCTTTGAGGAACTTGAACGAGAAGAGGATGCTGATCTCTCAATGCTACGCGAACGACGCATCAAGGACATTCAGGACGAGTGAGTATTCTACCACTACTACTGTGCGTGTTGTAACTTGATAGTAACTCTTATTGAATAGACTCGAGCGGCGGCAGGCCATGGAGGAAAATAAGCATGGATTATACACTGAGATCACCAACGAGAAAGAGTTCATGGATATCACAACATCAGAAAAGTATGTCGTAGGTCACTTTTACCATGATGACTTTCGACGATGCAAGATTATGGATACGCATTTGGAGGTAACGTAGTAGTATCGTGAGTGATTTGGATAGGCAATTGGCTCATCACATGTTCTATATAGAAACTTGCCAGACAATACTACAACACAAGATTCATCAAGATAAATGTCATGAATGCACCATTCTTGGTCGAAAAGTTACAAGTCCGGGTGTTGCCATGCGTCATGGCCTGGTTGGATGGTTTCGCTCAGATAAAGTAAGTCAAAGAACCAAGGGGTCGGTTTACTCGAGGATAAGAATTACTTATTAGCATGCAATAGGGTCGTTGGCTTTGACGAATTAGGAGGCACTGATAGCTTTTCGACTGGCATGCTCGAGCTCAAGCTAACGAATGCAGGTGGGTACAGACATGTCTTGGAGTTGGACATGATACTAAATTGTATTACTAGGCGTCATCCGCAAAAAGAACCAAGATACCCAACAAACGAAACGTTCTATATTCCAAAATGAGGGCGGCGGTGACGATGATGATAGTGATTTCGATTAGGGTTAAATAGAGGTTTCTTTGTGTTTACTGTTGAAAGCATATCAATGAAAGAATAGCATGACAAGGGATCATTATACAATGGATGGAGGGACTTCTTTGTGATAAGCATCAATGAGCGAATAGCATGGTCGGTAAGACATTGCCGATACACGCTTTCCTCTTAATGGTTCTCTCTGTCTCCATGCCAACCATGAAATAATACAATGACTTTTTCAACCATTACACGTGATCGCTTAACACTGTACCACCATCATATCACTATCACTCAGGGAGTTGATTTAGGAACACTGGTCTATATGCATTGCAGAGTCCGCTCTTTTCTCTTTCTTTTATTATCTGCCCAACCAATGAATCGATCTGCACCAGCGATTGAAAGAAACGCTCCGGCAAAGAGACGCAGACTCGATGGATCAGCCAACAAAACGAATGCAGCTCTTCATTCTTATCGCTCTTATGCGTCTGTTCGTGACCAAGCAATCTCTAATGCCAATCAAAAAAAGCGTCCCACAGGTCGTCAGGTACTGAACGCGTTACCAAGGTTTCACGCGAGAGAGTGTGTTTTCTTAACCATACAGATTTATTTATTGTAGGGCACAGTTGATACATATTCAAAGAATGTCCAACATGAAGGTATATATAAGAGGAATCCAGGACAATGGATAAGAGATACTCACGCATATTTCATTCCAAGTATCCAACACTGCTGAAGAAGAAGAACCAGAGTCGACTGAGGTTGTCTGCCAGCGTCTGATCGAATTGCAAGCGATGAGCCAGGTAAAGGACGTGGATCGATGTTTATCAGGATATATATTAACATTGCTCTTCAGAGAGCCGAGCAACTTCATGCCAAGAATAAGGAAAAGCTTATTCGACTACATGAACGCAGCAACCAATCTCTATTGAAGGAAATCCAACCCCAACAAGCAAAGATCCAAGAGTTACGATTGGAATTGGAAAGGATACAAGGACAGGCAGATAGTAAAAAGCATCGAAGGAAACAACAGGAAGATGAGATTGCAGCAGCAAAGGTAAGAGAAGAGAGAAAGTCAAAATTTGAGACTGATAAAAGTTTCCAGGCAACCATTGAGAAGACTGCAAAAGCTATTGAACAAACAAAGCTCGGGATGCCAACATTGAGTGCACGAGGACAAGTATGTGACCATGAAACCGAATATTGAAAGGATACAATCATTCATTTATTACATTTAGGATTTGGACAAACGCATGCATGAAAAGGATATGGCATTGGAGGATGTGAGGAAAAGAAGAGCTACCACGCAACAAGAGATTGTATCCATGGAGAAGAGTTTGATGCAAGCTGCACAACGACGTCGGAAGCTGTACAACACCATCCAAGAGCTCAAAGGCAATATCCGTGTGTTTTGCAGAGTGCGACCAGTTTTACGTAAGAAAAGACACCTCGATCCACCCACTTTTTACTCACTTTGGATCGTTGTTATAGGCTCTGACAAGTCGCAACAACATACACGAATTCGCTATTCATCTGATGACATTACTGACACGCTGGAATTGGAAGACGACATATCCAGTATGCTAGGAAAGCGTACCACCAAAAAATATTCATTTACCTTCGACAGGGTAAGCACAATTGTCTTTTTTGGAGGATGAGTGGATGTACCAACATACGTTATATATCCAGATATTCAAGCCATCCACTTCACAAAGCGAGTGTTACGAAGATATCGCATACCTGGTACAATCAGCACTTGATGGCTATAGTGTTTGCATATTTGCATATGGGCAGACTGGAAGTGGCAAGGTAATATCACATCCCTACGTTACCATGGTATTTTGTGATGCTAACGGATAGATTAGACGTACACGATGCAAGGTCCTAGTACAGACGTGTCAGTGGAAACGGCAGGAATGATACCACGAGCCATTGAGCAGATATATGATCTTATCCAAGAATTGAAAAAGGAAGGATGGGAATACACTATGGAAGGACAATTTCTCGAGATTTACAATGAGACCATTCATGATTTATTGGGTGATCCTACCACGTATGGCAAAGTGAAGCACGAGATCCATCATGGCAAAAACGGCAGAACTACAGTGTCACAATTGAAAACAGGTAAACATGAAAGGGCAGTTCCATTATCTCCATTTCTGACTCTTTCTTTTAGTGCATTTGGATTCCCCAGCAACGTTGCATGCTATGTTACGGAAAGCCAATTTCAACAGAGCCACTGGAGCAACAAATATGAATGAAAGGTCATCTCGTAGCCACAGCGTGTTCACCCTACGGTTAGCAGGCTTCAACAGATCAGCCAAAGAAACATGCACAGGCGTCCTCAACCTTGTCGATTTGGCAGGTTCTGAAAGACTTGCACTTTCTGGAGCTACCGGTGAACGCTTAAAGGAGACGCAAGCAATCAATAAAAGCTTAAGCAGCCTTGGCGATGTCATCCATGCCCTGAACAACAATAGCAAAACAGAGAACAATGCCCATGTACCATACCGGAACTCCAAGCTGACATACCTCCTTCAAAACTCGCTTGGTATGTACAACCCAAATGCTCATACATCCATTCGCTAAAACTGTATCCATAGGAGGGACGAGTAAAACCCTTATGTTTGTCAATATCTCTCCTTTGGCTGAGCACTTTAACGAGACGTTGTGTTCGCTTCGGTTTGCAAGCAAGGTAAGATTATATCACCAGGGAGCGATCGATCCTCATGCTCACTTTTGGTTTCTTAAAGGTTAATGCGTGTCGTGTGGAGCTACCTAAAAGGCTGTTGAAATGATCTTGCCACCCAATAATACCCATTTATTTGTAATTGCTTGTAAAATAGAATAAGTTGTTGTTAAATAATGAATCTTCTTTACTGTATCATACGGGGCAAACCAAACACGTTTTTATTAATATGTAAAGGGGGTTTACAAGACGCTGCCAAACACACGGTTGTGTCTACAAATGCTGGGACCATATTCATCGTATTCGGCCTTTGTATGGCAGTACTTTGGGAATTCATCAGTGGATGCAAGCAAGCTACCACCAAACCACACAGCATGGCGTTGCTTCTTGTGCGAAATGACATTGACATCCATTGGCTTAGCCTTCATATGGGAGCCGCTCAACTCTTCACTCATATGGATACGCTTATCGACTATCCGCTTGATATCACGCTGCAATCGCTTGTCGAAACCTTTGAACATGGTTGAACCACCTGATAGCACAATATTCTATACACACGAAATGAGTATCAGTACCCAAATGACGATGATGATGATGATGATGATGATGTTATACCTTGTACAAACCACGGCGAACATCGATTGGGCTGGTCTGGACAACAGTATCCACAACTTCAGGTAAGGGAGTCAAGAAATCGGAGCTGGCAATTTCGGGATTGAAGAAGATCTCAGGAGCAAGGAAACGCTCAAAGCCGACATCAACAGCATAATCCTACATATTCCCCATCAATATCATGCATGACGTATCATCACACACACTTTCGCTCTCTCTCTTTTCACTTACACGGTTCGTCATGGTGTGAATGCCATTGTACTTTTTGAAGAACTTGTCGGGTTCCTGGTCATACTTTTTGAATTCCTTGACGATATCAGGGCAAACATACGAGTATTCTTCCTTGATCAACTCTGCCACACGCATGGAATCTTCAGGTGGAATGTTTTCACCACGTTCACGCAACAATGATTGAACAAACGAAGTAATATCTCTGCCGGCAATGGGAATCGACTTGATAGAGCTGCCAATGACATAACCTTCGGCCTAAATATGAAAAAGTGAATAACGCATACATATATATCCCTCCTCAACCAAAAGATCGTAGCTTACCACAGGGATAACGTGGGTTACACCATCACCAGAGTCAATCACTGTGCCTGTCAATGTTCGTTCTTCCACCTTGTTGGATGTCCACGAGGCAGCCAATGCCAAGACTGCTTGGACAGCAATGTACAAGCCTTGAATATTGAAAGATTCAAACATGATTTCTGCTGTCATTTCACGGTTCTCAGGGGCGTTCAAAGGTGGCTCGGTCTAATAGTAATAAGGCATGCATTCGATGTTAGGATGTTGTTGTTGCTAGGCAGAGTGTTGCCATCCTTACCAACAAAAAGTGATGATCTTCAGGCTCACATCGCAAATACTTGAAAATCGATTGTTCCCAATAGCGTTCCATGTGATCCCAGTTGGAGATTTGACCATGACGAATAGGATAGTTGACAGCCATCGTCTTGCTTTGCGCAACAGCTTCGTCGCCAATATGAAAGTCAAGGTCTTCTATGCCACGCTTGGAGGCCAAGTTGCTGCTCAAAAAGGAGGGCTTTGAAGGCAAACCCGGCTTGCCCGAGGAAGAAGGCGTCTCGCGTGTTGCAATAGCCGTTGGAAATACAAAGGATGGCTCCAAATTGCCACTGAAACCGAGCTTGGAATAGCTACATTGACAATGGATGAATGAGTAAAGCGCGTCATCTTGGCGAGTAAATAAAACGGTTCAATGCTCCATGCGGAGGTGTTTCTTACCCGGTGCCATTGTCCATGACGACCACAGGTAGATTTGTCATCTTGTAGAAAAAGTCGCGCGCGCAGTTATTGCGGAAAGTACGATGAAGAAGTGGGTGGGCAAGCTAAGAGTCGCTGTAGCTGGTAGATACACAAATGCGGAAAAGAAGCCCAACCGGACCAATTAGCGTAGAATGCAGCTTTCAAGCGTTATGCTTGTTGTTAATACACATTTCTTTATGACATTTCCATTTGATAAAGGCAAGATGGCCTATATATAAAGACACATGCACATCTTCTATTTCTCTACTTTGGCAATCTCGATACCAGTAGTTGCACCTAGCATGCGCTTGATGTCACCGTAAATGGCACTGTGTGGTGGTGAAGCATCAATGATGAGTTATCGGTGTATAAAAGTTGTTCCAACAAAAAGTGACACTTACAATTGACCAGCAGTGAGAGTAGCCACCATCACAATACGGGGTCCCAATCCAAGGAAGAGACCGTGAGCACCTAACTTGCCTGCCATGGATACGAGACGAGATGTGATGGATTGACCTTCAACGCCCTTTTGCTTATTGATCTTGGAAAGCAAGGTATCGGCAGGCTGAGAAATGATGGCAGCTGCAGTACCTGCAATGATACCAGCTCCAAGATTAACCATGGTCATGGTAGAAGGTGCCAACTGGTCCTTGGGCGTTTTCATAGAACGCAAAATCGTCTCACTGCATCATCATCATCACACATACGCGGAAAGAAAAAAAAAGTTTGGGTTTTTGAGTCATCATTGGCTGCTAACATTGTAAACAACAACACTAATCTTACCTGGCTCTTTCGTAAACTACAAACTTGGCCATGGTATACGGCACTTGCTTGAAGAGAATTGGTCTACAACCACTTGTAAGGGCACTTTTTTCAAACAATCACTCTATGAATATATATCTTACCCAAAACCAGAATAAAATCCACGGATAACACCCTCCTCACGCAAAAGACGCGTGAAACCGCTCACCAGACCAGTAGCAAAGTCAGGCTGAGACACCAAGCGGATACGGGTAGCTTCCAATGGACACAACGCCACGTCAGCAAAGAACTCTGCAATAGCAGATGCACCAAGGTAAATGGCAGTGCGATTATCACTAGCCTTGTCAACGCCCACCATGTCGATAAATGTCTTTTTCCAAAACTCGTATCCACCAAACTTGAAGGCTCCTTGCAAAAAGTAGCCAGCAGCTGTAGGTCCAAATCCTGTCAACAATGCTCCTGCACCTTCTTCTGCAGCTACTTTGCGAAAGCCAGCAATCATTCCCTATCATCATCATCATCGTCCCCTTTAGATGCTATTCGTAGGTATGTCTTTTGTATGCTTTTTTTACCTGATTGTATCGCTCTGGCTCAAGTTGGATACGGGTCTTGACAACGTCAACAGGTGTCATGGCACCGTGAGTAATAGCACAGCAAACAGCACCTGCAAATGCGAAACGAGCATAAAGATCCACACCCGTAGGTGGTGCATCATTAGGTGCTGGGATAAAAAAGCGCTTTCTGAGAGTCTCTTGAGAAGGAGGGTACAACATGATGTAAAGAAGAAAGAGAAAGAAAGAAAAAACAAATCGTGCACGCGTGTGTGCATGTGTATGTGTGTGTATGTGTGCCATATCCATACTCTTAACCCTTTAAGGCAAAGGTGTGCCCTTGTCACATGGCCATTCTCCCCCCCCCGTTTCTTTTCGAAACGAATGTGTGCCCGTGCTTTCACAACATTGATGGCCATTGAATGGTTTAGGATATCACCAGGATCTACTGCTGATCGGGTTGTCACAAAAAAGCATGTATCGTAATGCCAACAGTAAAATGAGATGCTTTTATGCTATGTTATGACATGAGTTTGCTAGATGCCTTGAGTAGTCATTCTATTCAAAGCAGTGGTTGGTTGATCATATCTTCAGTAAACAAAGCAGGAGAGCATGCAGCGGATGGATGTGTTGGACATGCATAAATAAACTTGATCACTTTTACCGTACAATGACACCATTGTGAACTTCACGGGAAGATGGATTGGATAAAAGCAGCACGTGGATCATTACATGAATGAGAAGCGTGCCGTGGATTATAAAAAAGGGATCATGTGTCAAAAGATAAATCTGCCTTTCTTTCCATTGGCGATCAAAAAAGGAAGGATGCCAAAGACTCCACCTTCGCTGCTTCCCCCCTTTATCGATCAATCAAAACAATCCTTTTTCACCAATAGCAATGAACAACGAGACGACAATGAGGGGTTGATTGAATGGGATTCCTTTGAACGCTTGGAGCGAGAATATGAACAAACTTATCTGGAAGACAATACGAAAACTGTAAGCTCCCTCAATTTTGAACGAGTAACACCTACATCTAACCTTCTCCCATCACTATTATTATGTCAAGGAGGTAGACAGCGATCACTATGATGAATTGCCAAAGCACCACTACATCTATAGACAAGATCCTATTGAACAACGTGGTGGTGGAGAGGACTACCGGGTCGATCAAGAAAATGACGGTGCGAGCCCAAGAGACCAAGAACCCCAAGGGGTATATGGACCCAATGACACGCGTTCACCCAATCAAAGTGAGCAAGATGACCAAGAGCCAGAGCCAGTAATGCCGGTTTCGCATGGATTGATGACATTACATGAACGAATGAAACGTGAGTACAAGTATGTGGCACAAACGTCGGCATATTATCCCGCTTAATAGATGATACAAAATAGTACACCTGGATGGAATCGCTAGTCTAATGGAAAAGGCTTTCGAGCAAATACAGCAAGTATTCTTTGTCATATGACATTACATGTTAGCTTACACGGTGTTACATAGCCAGACACAAGAAGGACACGAAGAGCTGGCTGAAGTGGTACGAGCGCACAGACTTGCATTGGCAGAACGCGGGGCTATTCTCAATCAGCAATGCGAGCAGGTGCGTGCACACGTTGACAGCATTGAAAACTCATTACAAGGTTACAAACGTACATCATCACCCTACCCATCTCCTATATTATCCAGAAAGAATGAACACCACCTATAAATAGCTTTGCTCAAATTCACTGCTTGTATACACACCTAATTGGCATAATCATTTTGAAAAAAAAAGCATGTTCATATTTCAAATTGTATTTACACATTGTAATCCTCTTTTATGATTCTAATCCTCTAATGATGACTACTGTCACTAGTTCTTGTTTGCTTGATCCTTCTCGTATCCTTCCAACTTCATATCATTCAAACCAAGGGATTCGTTTGTCTCCCAGTCACGATCGTACATTTCAATGGTCATTTCTGGATCATCATCTGGGGCATACAAATTCTATTGTAAAACGAGAAAACAAGATTAGTAAAGAATAAGCATGCAACCCAATGATGTTGATGGCATTTACCTGGAGATAAGAGTTGGCCAACGGATCATCCAAGACCAAGGTGATGGGTATACGTTGACCATCTGCAACCTCAGATAGTCTCTTCAAAAAGTCATCCCAGCGCTTTCTGCTTTCATCCGTGGTGGAATCGCCATGCATGAATGGAACACGTTCTTCAAGTTCATCATGCACTTGTCGCAACAATCCTTCCACTGTAGTAAAACGACCACCAAGCGTACCAGGAGTGAGCTCCAAGTCAATCTCAGGAATCGACAATCCACACGTCTCGGACTTTAGGATATCACGAGACAAATCCTCAGTATCAGTGATCTTCAAAGTGATACGTTTGCCTTGGGCTGAGATAGGACCACCGGCCTTGACTTCATTGCTCTTATATCCACAGTGCTCGCAATTCGTGGCCATGATAACAACTTCCTTGAAATGAGGAATATCCATCACGTGCATGTTGGTGGTGCTAGGAGCATTGCAGTGGGAGCAGTTGGCAGGGAAAGTCATCACTTCCGGAACCTCATCACCTTCGACATCAGGTTGTTGTTGTTGTTGCTCTTCTTGGTGTTGGAGACCCAAAAATGCATCTTCTTCAGCTGTACGCTTATGCCACTTGATGGTGAGCTTGGGATCTTGTGCTGGCAAACACTTGTTTTCGATGTACGAATTGCCAGAAGCATCATCAATCGTCAACGTGAAGGGTTGTTGGCCTTCCTGATAGGATCGCAACTTTGCAAGGATAGCTTCGATTTGGTTGTATACATTCTCATCGGTGTGCTTGCGAACAGGTTGACCAACTTCCAAATCATCAATCACGTTGCCAATAAGACCTTCAATGGTGGTCAACAATCCACGTCGACGGCTTGCAGGAACTTCGAGATCAATCTCTTCAAATTTGACAGCAGCAAAATCAGACTTGACTAATTGGCGATCCAAATCCTGCATTTAACATATCCTCGTTAATTATATACCCATCCCGTTGTATATATCCATTTTATTACTTACCTCCTTGCCGGACACCTTGCAAGTAACGGTCTGAGCCTTTTCATTGAATGCACCAGCGCTTTGAAGCTCATTGTTGCGGAAACCACAGTGAGGGCACTCGAATGCCATGATGATAATCTCCCTATGTTCCAAGTATACCGAATAAATATTGATTCTCTCTTCCTTCCTTCTTGCCACTAAACCACTTACTTGAAATGGGGGATCTTGGTGAAGAGCATGCGCGTAGTACCCTATGACAATCGGCAAGCCTTAGTAATCAAAAACCAAACGATCACTTCCTGTCATTGCTATCCAACCCCTTACTTACATTTTCCTGGCACCTCATGCACATGCTTTCGATCTCGGCAGGCTTCGAGTTGTCATGTAAGTCAACAAAGAGAGGCTCGGGTTTGTCGCTCATATTGCGTCTATTGTATGAAACAAGGGAGAGTGGAGGAGGAGCCTTTATTAATGCATCCCGAAAAAAAAAAGTGGGCTGCCCGTGGTGTGACAAAGCCGTCACAAAAAAGTTCTGGTATCATCCACGATGGAGGAGAATGTCTCACGTGAGTAGTCATCTACATTTCTCGTTGCTATGAGACGGAAACTGAAGGATCATGGATCGGCATAGCTTACTGGATCTAGGAGACATTACATAAGCGAGGGATCCAAGAGGTTGGTTGTTTCATGTTATTCATAAGTGCTAGTGCTAATATGGATCAACGTTCTCGTCAATGTTCATCGTCATAAAGGTTAAGATAAACTCTAGATAGCATATACACACGTCGACCTAAAATTACTACCTATCATAATGTTTGGTTAAGAATAAATCTGCATTCAAGCGTTTATTTCAGTATTTTGGGTTATATGCAATAACTTAAGCTTATGCTGGTACGACATCACACTTGAACATGGCATTAATGAGTCTTCAACTATAATCGACAATAAGGTGGTGTAGCATATCGATGTGGGATAAATCGGTATGATTTGCTATGCGATGGTGTGTGTGGAGGGGGGAAGAACGTCGTCAAGCATCACTTTGCAGCAGCAGCTTCCAAGTACAGTAGTAGAATGTGCGTCATCCAAGGGATTTCAAGCCCAGAACCCTCTGGTTGGACTTGGATTGTTGTGCGCTTGTATTTTTCTCCTGTCCTAAATCAGCTTCAAAACCATGGTAATGTGTCACTCTCTACTCCATCACGATACACCTTGGTCGCATTGCTTCTTCACGATTCGCTTCAAATCAAAAAGAGATCCAGGATGCTTACTGTATATTATCCTTCCCATTGATAGCCCGTCCCGTTTGAGGCACTCATTCCCTTCGGCATTATCACCGCCATGTTTGCGGTCACCGGCACCGGCTTGACCGTTGTGAGATATTACAGCAACGATAGAAAGGTGACAACAATGATGAAAATACGATTGGATATGGAACGAAAACACTGATATGCACGCGACAAATGATATATAGCCAACGCGGTTCGGCCTTGACACTTGGGAGAGACAAATGATGGAACGCGATAGACGTCTTACTGGATCTGTCCGTGGTCAATCGGTAATGCTGACAACGCAACACACTCTTTTTTATATCATCGCTAACGATACGAAACCGACCCAATCTAATAGTCTGAACCTATTGCACCCGCTGAATTTGCCACCAACAGGTAATGCACAATCCACTACGTTGAAATATTCACTGGCTAACGCTTCTTTTTTGTCAGCGTATGGTATTTGGAGAAGCCAAGATCGACTTAGAGGAGATTATGATATTTTGTGCAAGAGCGAAAAGCAAACGACCCAATACATTATTGTTCTAGACAGACGAGCCATTTCATTATCACCAAATTTGCTGTTGGGGATTATGTTGAAGAGGGATGAGGAATCGTGAGACTTTATTTGCAATATAGCAAGCTATCTATGTCCATGATGGATCGCTGTTGTTGATGATATCATTCCATTCCTTCCATTCGATAGCGTTAGAGAGGTTGAAATTCATTGGTAGGCTTATCGGATCAAATGCTCCTTGAGAAGGTGGATGCGGATGGTGGGTTGCTGCTATTGCTTGGGATGGCAATGAAGAGGAGGAGGAGGGTTCAGATTGAATACGGGAAAATCTTGATTCATTATCATATGGCAATGCCTTGTAGAATAATGCTGTGTCGCTTGTGTCCCCAAAAGAATACTTGTCACTGGGTTTTTGGTACTTTTCCAAGGATGATTCTTCTTCTACCAATTCAAGCGTCCATTTGCTGACCCGTGGTGGTTCATGGTACGAGCAAAACCTAGAAGCAATCATTCCCAGGATATGTGCATGCAGACCATTCCTTAAGCTTTCTTCTTTCTTGTATAGCATGGCACAGCGAGAAAGATACTCGGCACCTTGCTGACTTAAGGCTCGGCTGTCACTTTTGGCATTGAAAAGGAAGATGCTGGCGGATTGGAAAATGGCACTACAATTCAAAGAGTGTCAACAAAACCCTACAATAACCCCCGTATTGACTATCCAACTTACTATGCAATAAAGCACCAAGTCATACCAGGCATCCTTTGTGCTTCGACTACCTCGATCGTATTCACAATATCAATGGCTGCAGCAGTGCACTTGGTCAATGCCCGAGTGGTAAAGATGGGATCCGTCAAGTCATCATTGTTGATAAATGGTCGATGAAGTAGTAAAAGTATGCAATTGTAGTAGATATTCAGGTGTGCTGAATATGAAATGTGTGTATTAGCGCGATGTCATCTAAAGCATGAATGATAGTAATACCTGTGGCAAACAATGTCATTTCTGATACTTCATCCGGGTTGAAACGTAAGTTTGGAGTCAAATTTGCCTTCCAGTGAGCGAGTTGGTTGTCGATGGTAAGGATCAAAAAGTCATTGCGTCTAGCTGAGTCTTCTGTCTTGGGAGAATACATGGACAAGAGCACGTGGCCAAGGATCTTGGAGAGTGCAATGGATTCAAGAAAAATACCGTAAACAGGCCTTCGCTCTTGGATCGCCACCTGTGCCTCCCACATCAATGTTGGTGTACATGACTGGAACTCTGGATCACGTAAATAGCTCTCGTGTGTAGACTCAAGTTCATAGGGGCTTGGAAGCTCGACATTAAAATCCTCGTCCAAAATGGTGACGCTGCCAAAGTAAAAAGAGAGCTATACTTTAGTCTTTTACATTTGTACATAGAATACTGATCACTTACGGTCGGCCAAACTGTGCAGCCACTTCACGATCGATGATGTAAAGGCCATACCATACTCGTCTTCGTAATTCGATTTCACTCTGTGGTAACCTCCAATGCCTTGAACTGCGATGTAATCCAATATCTTGAGCCTATGCAAATAACTTGGTAAACAACGATGGTGCATGAGGGAGGAGGGAGATATAACTTACCATCCTGATTGCCTGTAAGGAATAAATAATAAAAGGGCCACGTGAGATTCAATGGGTTGATGCTGGATATCACACTTACCGTTCCACAAACAAACCTACTCTGCGAGTTAATATATAATGCGGATACAATGGTGTTGTTGCTGTTGCTTACCATCGTATTGATGTATCCTCCTCGACAGCGCCGGTATGCATAAACATGGTGATCAGGATTAAAGCTTGAACCGTGCTCAACTTTGATTTGCGATGGATGTTCTCCAAAACTTTCTCTGATTTCCTTTGTAGCCCCTTTTGCGCATCAAGCAGCATATCTCGTGTAAACGACTGACCGGTAGCAATCCAATCCTGCTCGTTGACCATGAACTGAGTAGCAAGAGCACATACAGCACAAAGAAGGTTCTCATCAGGTGGTTGTGGATTCTCAAAATAGTATTGTTCGAGAAAAGACATCTTGTGGATGACAGGGAGATGAGGATGCACGTATTGGAAATAGCTTATAGAAAGAAAAAAGTATTGGTTGTCAAGCAATCCACCACCATCACCAACACACACTTACGCATAAACCATTGCATCTGTCAATTCAGGTGTCATGTGTGGTACATCCATGAGCATGCGAGTTCTTCTCACTCCATAAGGGACTGGATCCTTTTGCCTCGAAAGAAGGGCTTTGGAAATGATCACAATGTGCTCGTTCGATTCATCATTTACTTTTTGTAACACGTGTGCTGGGGAATGCTGTAATCGATGCGGTTGGTTTGACGACAAGAGCTGTTCATCCACCAAATGGATACCCGCACTGCTTCCAAGGTAACGTGTTTGTCCATAGTCGGTCAACTTTAGATCATTCAGCTTGCTGGTGAGCTTCCTCTCAGGTTGTATTCCTTGTAGTATCCCTTCCAATCGATTAATTCGATCCTCCAACCATTGCACGTGACTAGTGGCAGCAGCTGGTCCTCGTTTACGTTGCTCAGCGACAAAGTGACATTCGACATTGGCATTCTTGCACGTCTCACAAGGCTGTTGCTGATCGGCGTTGCATCGGGTTTTGCGCTTGCGACAGAGATCACAGCTACGTTTGGCTCGAGTTCTTTTGAGAGGTGGCTGACTGATGGAAAAGTCTTCATAGCCTAAGTCTTCCCATTCGCTCATCGTCGGTGGTGGAGGTGGAGGTGGTGTTGAACAAGAACAGCAGCAGCAGAGTAAAGCGGAGATTGTTCAACTACGTTTCCTCATATCCCAACTATTGGTTTACCCCCTGTCATCAAATGGATCGACATGCAAGCCAAAAGCAGAAGCTTTACAGATTAGTCAGACACGTTCATGCGTATTCTGATGTATCCTCCTCTATTAATGCCATATTGGGCAAATAAATGACTCATGCATTACACATTACTTTTGACTGAAAGAGAGAGAAAAAGCATGCGTGGATATGGTCAATCATCTGTACCCACATAGCTCGAATATGGCTTCACAAATATAGCTCATGTACATCATCTCACAAGTAGACAAGCCTTGTTGCTCGCATTCCTTACTCCTCCTTCATCAATGAAAACCATGCTCACCATTATCCTGCATGTCGCTGACTATCGAATGTACTCTTATGACTACATATCGCCTATCATTACCAGGCACTTTTACGCCCCGTCTATATATCATCATGTATATAGCAAGAATCATTAAATACTCACTCATGCTAGGAGTCTTTTTTCTTTTTTGAAGGTATCGGGTCATTATGTACGTGTATTATCATTGTCCTTGGTCCACCAGATGACTTAAAAAAGGCGCAACTGCGGATACTATTATCAATCAAGTCAAGCGACGCTTAATTTTTGGCAAGTAGATGCACTTTTATAATTCATGTCATGAATAGCATCATGCAAAAGACTTCGTATCAGAAAAACATCTCAGATCAGTAATAGTGCATATGCTATTACGACAAGCAGCTTCTATAGCTTCTATAATAGATATGTTATTGCAGCCACCGAAATAGCTCTTAAATACAGCAAATCACTCCCCTTATCGCGTTGTTATACCTCCAGGACAATGGCAAAAACATGCTGATCACGTTGAAGTCACGTGACCCAAAACGAAAAAAGAAAAAAGAGAACTCTATAGCTCATTCGAGAATCAATGCTCACTACAGGGGTCGAACCTGTGACCTTGGCGTTATTAGCACCACGCTCTAACCAACTGAGCTAAGCGAGCTGTTTCCTTTTTGGGCTTGTGATTTTTTGTCAGCGCGGTACTATATATACAACAGAATTTCCATATATAGAAGGTGTTTTGTTCTCATCCAGAAAAAACATATGATGTGGCGGAGCTAACGACAAATGCATTCCGTAGCATGAAATGGGAAAGGGAGGGTGTACAAGGTCCAATCTCATGTAAAAGAGATTTCATCGTCGTAATGTGAATGTTGGCAAATCAGATTTAAAAAGGCGGAATGTGAAAATGGATCAACTTCAAATCAATGCTTCACATGCCGTACGTTTAAAAGGTGATGCACCGTTGCTAGGTTACTTGGAACAACAAAGTTGGGTGATACACATGTAGCAGTAGATGATCAATACAAAGGCATTTCGATAGATATCATATTCGCATGCCTTTTCTTATGCGCTGGTAGAACATTTGATGTAATAGAACACTTGGTCGTCAATTTAGCATGCTATCACGTTTTTATTTCTCGGTCATTGTATTACTGTTCACGTACGACTTTATTGGGATAAGAAGAAAAGAGGTGATAAAGAGAGTGAATTAAGTACGCTATTTACTTGTTGTATAATTTAATCCAACGTCTAATAAGCCATGATGAAGGGATTTGGGTAAAAACATGCAGGGTGGGTAGGTTGGGCTGATTTGATTGCTTAGTTGTCTACCTCTAGGGTGGATTAGGCTCTAGTCAAAGTCCCAACTAGGACCGGTGAAAATTTTCTGGCCTTCGCGTCTCCCCTTTTCTCCCCAACCAGTTTTGTTTTACAAATGCCTCAAGAAGTAAGTGAAGATTGTCTTTTGACTATTCATCTATTGCAGTGTTGATGTGCAGTATACTGACGCGTGATGGTAGCTTGGTACCGCGGTTCGTGCTTTGGCTCGCAATTTGAACTCCATTGCCGACTTGCTTGATGACTTGAAGACCGGCATCCCTGCATTGGACGCTGCTGTGAGTGTTGACAAGAAGAAGAAGCGCAAATCCAGAGATCCCAATATGCCCAAGAACCCCAAGTCTGCTTATATTCTATTCAGCATGGCCAAGCGTGAGGAGGTCAAAAAGGAGAAAGGTGGCGACGTCCGCGAAGTGATGACTGAACTTGCACGCAGATGGCAAGCGCTTTCTGATAAGCAAAAGCAGGTATGTAAAGGGATAATGACGGGATGGAATTGGACCTCTCTCTTATTGCTGCTCTTTATAGCCTTATATCGCTGAAGCCGCCAAAGAAAAGAAACGTCATGAAAAGGAAATGGAGGAGTATCGATCAAAGAAGTCTGCTGAGGAGGGCACAACTACTGCTACCGTGGACAATGAAGAAGAAGAAAGCGAATCGTCATCTTCTGAAGATCAATCGACATCATCGGAATCTTCGGCTGAAGAAGCTCCTGCTAAGGTTGTGAAGAAGAAACCTGTTGTCAAGTCTACCCCCAAATCTGCCTCCAAGCCTGACACTAAGCCTGCCACCACCAAGTCCGAACCCAAGACTGCCTCCAAGCCTGAAGTCAAGCATGCCTCCAAGAAGAAAAAGCTTAGCTCCAGCACTCACAATGATCAACCAAGCAAGAAGGCCAAAAAGAACAAGCAATAGTCCTATTTGAATCATATTTGACATTGTAATGCCCATTTTATCACCTATCTTGAATATAACAACTGTATTCAGCATTGCGTTTATTATCATATGGATACGGGTTACATCTTAATGTTCTGGAGTGGATGATGACAAGGACGATATTTGATACATGCAGCTGTCATTAATGTTGACATGCTTTAAACATCTTTTGCCTATAATTTGTGATGCATTGACAGAGTATAAGGAGAAAGGGAGGATACCAGGGGCAAATTTGAAGATATGTGCGATATATATTCTCGTGCTTGGTATAATTGATCCATTAGATGCCTTTGGTAGTTACTTAGATTAAGCTTGGTATCGCTTGCATGACTCAAGTCAAGCGAAGCAGCAATTTGGAAACCATAGATTAGTTGAAAAGTTACCCCATTTCAGTAATTACATATGAGCATACAAACGAATTGACCTTTGCAATGAAGGATGCATGTGCGGGGTATGCACGAAAAACAAGGATCCCTTGAAAAACAGATGTAATAAGTAAACAATTACCAGAGAGGTGGGTGATCAATACCAACCAATGTTTGTGATGCATTGATGAGAAATACACAGGATCTCTAGTGATGTGACACGAAATCCTGCATGACATCTTGATGTAACAACAGCGGGATTGTGTGTTTGTTGCACTACGTGAAATCCACAACTAAGCGGTCAAGGCACAAACGTATGATTGATATAAGGAATGAGCGGTTGTTGTATGCTATTTGGAGACAATAGCAGCTAGGGATAGTGTATATGAATACTGTAAGGCACGAGTATTGTGCTGAAACTGGATATTAGGCTAAAAGAGAGAACAAAAGGAAGAAAGTGGGGCACAAACCCATCACCCCCTTTTTCTTTCCTTGACCTCTTTTCCTTGTTTGCCCTCCCTGTTTTTCTTTTTCTTTATTTGCACCCGTACATCCTTCACTTTTTTTCCTTTCTTTCTTTTTCCACCACCACGTTATCTGTTATGGCTCTTTACCCAACAACATCCTCACCTGCAAGTACCGCTTTTATTCATGGATCACTCGCAGCTCTAGAACAACAGGATCATACCATCAACCCTACTATCGATGACACAAAAGAACAACCATGTCGTATCACAACATCAACTCCCGATAGCAGTGCCTCGTCCTTGTGTTCATCGTCCAGCAGCAGCAGTGAATGCTCGTTGGAGATGAATGTTAACAACAACAACTGCTTGGAAGCATCATTCCACCAAGAGAATGGTCACAACAATGAGCAACAACAAGTGTCAGGTGGCTCGCGTCACGAGTGCAGCACTCCTCCTTTGTTGCCAACCACAGCAGATGCAGCTGCACTATGCTGGGAAGTGTTATTGTATTCCTATTGCTCACAATGGCTACTTCCACCGTTAGTCAAGGACGACGTGTTTTTGGGACCACCCATTAATGACAATGAATCTGTCATGACGGCTAGTAGTAGTGCGAGTAGTATTATAGCTTCAAACAAGAACCCGGCACCCACACCATCACCTCCTTGCTTATCCCCTGTATCAGCTCCGGCGGAATTCCTGTGGAACCACGAGCCGCTTTTTGACGGCATTGATGATCTGCAGCACCAGCACCAACAACAACCAGCACCATCCGACAATGAAAACAAGAGTAATGTGTCATCATCTACTACCCCACCACCTCCTCCATCAATACCGACACCATCCACGATGGATGATATCAGCATGCCATCACCTTCATCTATTTGTGAAACTGACGACAACAGCCTTTTTGATGACGATGATGGTGATGAGGAGGATAAGAATGATATGCCACGCATATCTCTAAAGCGTCAACGTTCTGAAAATGAGGCATCGTCATCATCATCACCACCACCGCCACCACGCAAGAGTGCTCGTTCTAACAAGTCAACCTCACACCAAACCACCATGGCAAGTAAACGACGTACCAAACGATATGCTGGAAGACGTTCACGAAACAAGCCCATCAAAGTGATTGCACCTTACCACGAGCCGCAGGACGGTGATGAGTATCTTACGGTATTTGAGCGATTAACACAGGCGGGGATCGATTGGTGCCGCTACTGTGGAACCACCGAGGGCGTTAACTGGCGTCCTGGACCATGGGGCAAACGTACATTGTGCAAGTAAGTGTGATCCGTGATAGAGGGAGACGCGTTTTGAGATATTAACATGATGAATGTATAATAGCAAACATGGATGTGATTACAAGGGCTATGGAATTGCAAGTCGATTGCCACGACTTGATCTTTCAGCTTTTGCTAACGAGCATCTTGAGGAGCGTAAAAGACCTGTTGTTCAGCAATTCTGTATCGTTTGTCATAGTCCAGAATCCGTGGTTGGAAATAAGCTTATTGCTTGTGAAGGAGGATGTTCACGCGCATATCATCAGCATTGTCGTATCCCTTCCATCCCCAACACAGCATGTCATGATCAGCAATGGTGTTGCAGCACTTTGTGTCGTGAAAACCGCAAACGTAACAAGGTTGGGCCGTACGACGCGTGAGTTTAACACAACATCGCAGCACCATGTGCATACATTACACACACACACACAATCAATCATGCATAACACACACTCACACTCACACAACATGGCAGCATATATTTACTCTCAACATTCCACCATTACCTCCTTGTGGAACATCTGCATTGCATTCCATCACCTCCTTTTTCATTTCTTTGTGTTTATATACGTTCCCGTTTTAGGGTTTAGACCGTCATCACAATGTGTAATTTACAAAATCAAGTAAAGTACTTGCAGCAGCACCAAATAACTCAACGTCCTGATGTTGGATAATGAATTTGTTATATTCAGTCATAGTAGACCCGGATCATCTACTACATCATTAACTTTAAAGCTTAATCCACACACACTCTCCCCCCCAACCTCCTTTTTATCTTGGTTGCTTAACAAGCTCACATTCATCCATTAGAGTGCGGATGCATAGCTCACAGACAACAGCCACCACCTTCATCCCTATTCTTCTCCTCGTCGCTATCATAGGTGTCAATGCTGATGCCTAGCAAATGGGTTGTCAAAATGGTACTCCGGTTCGGTGAGCTGCATTAGCGAATCAAAGACTTTTTTTTTTTTCTTTTGCTTCAAAACCCATTCATTCCACCACAACACAAAGAGGACACACTCCATGAAGAGGTTGATTGCTTCTATTGAGGAGCATGTAGCTTTCTATGGACCTAACGGTAAACGATCTCTATCTATTCGACCCACATTGTATTGCCATGCCACTCATGGTTGTCAAAATAGGTTGCGACGTCGAGTCATTGTGGCCCGTTATGCAAGCGATCGAAACGACAAAATCAAAGTGTTGGCGTGTCTTGGTTGGAATGAAATCACTCGAGTTTTATAACGTATGTACAACAAGTCATCTCCATGGACACAGAAAAAGTAACTTTTGCCATTGCTGCTTGCAGGACAACCAAAAGCTCGATCGACCTCGCGATATGAAGCTTGAACATGCCGACAGTATACGAATTGTTGCACCTGCCGAGCTTCGTAAAAAGGTCCTTTTGCGATATGCACCGGTAATGAAAAAGACAGAGTTGTTTTGTGGATAAGCTTTCAATAACAGTCTCTATTATGCAGCAGCAGAATTCAAATCTTTCACTCAATGCGAACCAGTTTGCTGTGCTCGACAAGATTGCAAACACACGGCGTGATGGCATCCTTCAAATTCAAGTTGCGCGTGAACTCGGTGTTGATTCCCGGGCTGTATATCCTGTGATCAAACGCTTGGAGGAACAGGGATTAATGTAATGAACAACGCTATGGACATTGATGTTCAAGTTGTATTGACTCTGTGATATATGTATATAGCATCAAAACACGTGTATCCACCAACAAGACATGGACGAATCTTTTACACCATATTCGATTTTCACCGGATGAGATGGTCAATACACCCACGATGGACCTGCAAGGCATTATTCACTATGATACGCTGCAAAAGCGATTGGTCAATGTGTTATCCGAAGCAAAAGACGACATGATCCCCATGGCTGAACTATTCAAGATATTTGTAAGTGTGCTGTCATCAGGGAAAGGAGAGGTCGCTTATAACTAATATGGTTCTTCATGCAGGGTTTTACGACAAAGCAGCAGAAAAAGTGGATGAGCCGATTCTTTGTGCGTGCCATTGATGAAGGATACATTGAAAAGAAGCGATTGATGATTGATGGCATCAAGACTGTTTGCATCAAATTACTGCATTCACCTATCCAAAAGGAAGAGCAAGAAGGTAAATCATTGTAGGTTTATCAACGCATCATGGATCTAACCTAGTCTCTTCAAAGTAGCCGCTCCCAAGCCAGAAGAAGATACTGAATCATCCAGCTCAAAGAAAAGAAAGAGGCAGTATGGCCAGCTTTATGGAAAGGAGTTGCAAGATCGTATCGTTCAAGTGATTGGTGAAGCTGATGATAAGGGAATGACGCGCAGGGTATGTAATTTACATCCTATTATGTGAACACATTTATTCATGATCTTTTACACATAGCAAGTGGAGCATGCCCTTCCAGAAGCTACACCAAGTGCCATCAAGCACTTTCTCAAAAGCATCATCAGCATGAACAATGACAACAACAATGATCAACAACTTTTTCATGTTATTGAAGCTCAGGGGCGTGGTCGATGTTATCGTTACTTTACACGGGCTGGTCTCGACGCTTTTCTCAAGAACCGTGGTCAGACATTAGCAGGTCCTAATCATGACCAAGAGGGTTGCGCGGATGAAAATGAGACATCAGCAGCTGTACCTGAGGATCAAGAGAAGGAGGATGATGATACAACATCAACATCAAATGGCACCAAACGGGTATTGACAACCACAACCAATGAAACACCACCTCCCTCAAAGAGAGTCAAGACAGTAACAGAGGGTGGATTTACCAAAGGCACACGACAATCCATGAAAGGCACCAATGTCACTATGGACAATCGAAGAAATGCTATGGCAACCATTGTCTTGCGCGACAAAGTCCGGGAGTTACATGGTGATCTAAGAGAGGAGATCATGGTGCAAGCGGGTGAAGCAGAAAGCAACCACGTGATTGCGAGAGCGACCTTGATGCGGATGGCAGAACGATTGGAGAAAAGCAACGTGATTCGTATCATGAAAACAGCAGTGCCTACAATGACGGGTGCCATCGAGACAAAGATTCTTTTGCTTCATCCTGATGTGGGTGACAACGACGAGATTGTAAAGCAATACATGGAACGGCTGAGGATGAACCGTATGGTCAAACCCATTGTTTGCAGGAAATTACCTGAGCTTGAAGTTTATGACAGAGGAGAATCAGCAGCAACATCTTCCACATCCAATGAAATGACACCTAGACAACATGCCGCATTACAAAAGGTGTATGGTGCTCCTGACAAGTATTGGCGTGAAGTTGCTTTGCGTCATGGCTGGCTTAGTTCGCGATGGCTACGGGCTCGTGTGCTGCATGAATATCTCTTTGATCAGAAAAACAACATGAATGCCGTTGATTTCGGAAATGTGATTTCGCATATGCCATTGGACGTTTATCGTAAAGCATTTGGTATTTGCAGCTACAGCGAAGACGCCGAAGAGTTTTTACGCAACAATGACAACCCAGAGATACCCCTTTCCATGATACCATCCAATTTGCATCCTACCATTATCACCAGCACCAGTCGATTAAGGCACCGTTTATTCAAGTTGTTGGCTATACTGGAAGCATTGGAATTGATGGAACCACACACCTTGACGCGCCCAACAACCACAGAAGAGCGACCTACCATCACCTTGACACGCATGGGTAGAATACGCAACTTTTTGGATACATCACGGCCTATTCTCAAAGAAATTGAGTTCCATACACTCGACAATGTCAAGTCATTTTGGGACGAATTGCAATTCACGTGCACTTGTGAACACACTCGAACCACAGCAACACCACGTGGCCAAGGTGAAAAGGAAGATCTGCTAAGTTCAATCACCATATCCAGAACGTGGGGTATCCATATCCTGCTAAATCCTCAGCAACGTCAGTTACTCGAATCGCACGTGGATCGTACCAAAGGAAAGGCGCCCTGTGACGATGACAAGTTGATTTTATATTTATCACGACAAGTATCGCTAGCACCTTCTCGTGTCAAGCGGTATTTTGAGGGTATTGTGCGGCTACATCATGGCGGTCCTAGTAGTGGCAGATCAGCTCGAAAAACGCGTCCTCCAGAACTTGTCAGCAATCTTATCAAATCGGCCATCTCAGGAGAAAGCGTACAGGCTTACAAGTCAAACAACATTGAGCAGACATTTACCCCCACTCGACGCTACTTGAGACATCGATTTCCAACATCCAATACAGGAGGTACTCTTCCCCACCTCGTTCTTCAATCACTCAATATTAACTTTTGATGGATAGATTTGGCACGCCCGAAAAAGTATAGAAAGTGGCAGAAAACGGAGCAAGACGTTCTCATCCATGCTTTTACTATTATGCGTCAACGTGCCGATGCACTCCATATTCCGATAGCATGGAGACCAATTGAACAAGTTTTACCTGGTTGGGATTATGAGACGTGTCGACGGCGTTTGCACCATATGAAGAGCCATTCTCCTCATCTTGGACAAGATTTGATCAACTTGAAGCAACAATGGATAAAGATCTACAATGAGGGCATTCAGTCTGGCAAATTGGTGGATGATCGGCCTTGGGATGTTGTGGATTTCGATCTACCAGGGCAATTGGAATATTTTGTAACCAAGTTGCATGCATCACCGGTCCAGTAAGTTGATTTCTGTGCGCGTAGGTGGAAAAGGTAAACATGACTGATCCCTTTTATTTCAGGATAAATGCATCATTAGATCGTTTACCGGATCATCGACAAGAACTTTTGAGGCTCTACACTATCGCTCCCAGGATACCCTATCAGCACATGGAATCCATGCTCACTGTGCACGGTGACCGGAGGAACCTTCAACACGATCCGGCTTCAACAAGAATCACACATATCGCTGTGTTGATCAAGGTAATATGAGCTTTTCTTTTGTTTGATGATATCACTAATGAATAACCTGTTAGATGGTGCTGTTGACAGCAACGAGCGATTATGACCCGAAAATTGCTCATGCATTATTGGAGCGATTCAGTCAGCAGGAAATGATGGATGCAACTCGATATCTGCGCGATGCAGGTGTACTGATCAAGAACAGAAGCTTCGGTGCAAATCGAATGATTCCAGGTCGACAATACAACTTTTCGGAAAAGTAAGCCTATTGTTGGGTTGTCATGGTGATGGGTTTCCGCTTTTTCACTCACCATCACATGCGCGATATGTAGGTTCTTGAAGAAATTTACCTGCTCGTTTTATCCTTCTCGGCTACTACAACAGTCAAGTGATTTTTATCAAGGATTGAAGCCCCAGATAGACCTAATCCAGGATCAAATATCGGGAGGTGCTATGGCTGTTATATTGGACATGCTATCCACGGGTCAGGTAAGATGCGAACCATGCTTGTTGTATATGGGTATGCGAGAGGCTAAGTCATTGTCAATAGGTGGAACTCAACATGAAAAATGAAGAGCAATATTTTCAGGCGCATTACAATTCCACATTGGCCGAAGTTGTTGATGGTAAGCTGTCAAGAGAGAGAGAGAGAGAGAGATCACGCAGCCGAGAGAGAAACGATGGCTAACTTTTGTGTTTAAAGATGATCTTTCTGCAAAATGGATCAATCAGGGATTCGATGTTATCCTCAATACAACCAACAAGCCATTCATATCCCATGAGCAACATGCCGAGTCATTCGATACTGGTATTTCGATGCCATCTATGGAAGCAGTCGATGCATTGGATTCCGATACCCGCTCTGTGTATGATTTGATTGATGATTGTGGAAAAGATGGAGCCACACTGCCTCTCCTCAAAGTAAATATCAGCATCGTGATCCACATACATCATGACTTACAACATATATATAGGGTCAACTTGATATACCGGATAGCAAGATAGTACAGGCGACTCAACAGCTAATATCGGGGTCCTTGATTATACGTGTTGGCTTTTCAGATTTACGTCTTGTCAGCTTTCGACATGTTGACCATTGGACTGTCCCGCTTGATGACAATACGCATTTTCATCCTCGAATGTGGCGCAATATTCATGGAAAAACAATTCCCACTGTACTGGAAGGATGTGCAGAAGCTGTACTCCAGCATATTTTATCAACGCCGGGTATCAAGCAGGTATGTGGGAGGAGGCAGCATGATCCCTTGTATGATTGTTTTCTAATCATCATCGCATATTTCTGTAGTCTCAACTGTGCAACATCTTTGAAGGATACATGGCAAGAGCTGAAATTATGGACGTATTACAATATCTGGAACAGCGGCATGCTATCAAGAGCAAGCAGTTTCATGAGACGAAAAAGGTTGGACTCTTTGGACGGCGTTTATTTAGCAAGTCATTAGGTAAATTTACTATTATTATGCGAGCTTCCTTACAAGCGGAGACTAACTAACGCGGTTAATAGATAATGATAAGATAGCCCACGATAGCATCATTCATTATTGGCCTTTATCTGGATATTACAAGTCTATACAGGTTTCGAGGTGATTTGTTTAGATGCATCATTAAAGCAAATAAAAGTGAGCGGTTGGTTGCCTGTCAATGTCAGTTGTGCTCAAGCAAACATGCAAATGTTGGTTACACAGCATTTGAAGAACGATAAGACGATTGGAATATCGGTACCAAGATAACGATATGATGGGATAGAAGCGTGTGAATGCGTAGGAGTGTCATTACTATGGGGATAAATGCGGGTGTGGTGTGTATGTGTGTTGTTGTTGCTGCTGCTGCAGTGTGAAAACAAAAAAGCGACACAAATGGTAATGAAAGCACGGCAGATCCCTCACTTGTTTTTTTTCCCGCTTGCCAGAACATACCCTTTCTTCTCATTCACACACATAATGTTGACGGCCTTAGCCTGGACATTTATTGCTTGTATCATTGTCTTTTTCCTTGTCATTGTCTTTCTTTTATTCTTTACACGAGCACCCAACCAATTATCCCTGTCATTGGTCGATAGCGAATCCAACTTTGAAGAATGGTTACAGGAATCGGAAGAACAAGTAGCAACGCTTTCGGAAGACGCTCGGTTAAGTTATGAGAGAGCCAAAGGTAAAGAGTCTCTCACTAGTCGAGAGCCGCTTTGTGCGTGTGTGCGTATACATATTAACATCGTTCTACAGTGTTTCAACAGCGACATCCACCTGATAGTATACCCACCGATATCACCCCGCCTCAGCTTGTTTCTATCCAAGAGAAAGGTGTTTCGGCCTTTGAGTTTGAATGGGAACCAGATGCAAACTGCTTTGTAGCAGCACGTACAGAAATACAATTCATTCATGGAGAATCCTGCGTACAAACCAATCTACCTTTACCAAGAAATCAAGAAGTCTATTATTGGGAGGTAAATAATCTTTTCTCATTCATACTTCTCCTAGTTGCTTATCTCTCTTTTCATTTAGGCCAAAATGTTTGATCTTCCCGAAACAACCACAGTATCTGTTGGAGTAGCTACTAAGCCATATCCAAGCTGGCGATTACCGGGTAGGATGGGGGGGGTAAACAGGAGCAGCAGGATGAACAAAGAGTACTAATGTTGATAAATATTCAAAGGCTGGAACCGTTATTCGATTGGCTACTTTTCCAATGATGGCAACAAGTACTTTAGCTCTCCTTTCAATGGCAAACCCTATGGGCACACTTTCAAGCATGGCGATGTGGTTGGTGTTGGTTATCGACATCGGACGGGGACGATCTTTTTCACAAAGAATGGACGCAAGTTGGAGGATGCATATACAGGCTTAAGATGGAATCTGTTTCCGACAGTCGGTGCGAACGGACCATGTCAAGTGCACGTCAACCTTGGTCAAATGGGATTTGTGTTTATTGAAGCCAATGTAAAAAAGTGGGGACTAGCACCATCTCAAGGAACACTTGCACCACCTCCTGCTTATGGATTGGAACGCGATACGATTCTACTTGCTTCATCCAATATCGATTCTAATCATCATGATGGTGGTGGCAGCAGCAGTAGTACTAGCAGTCATCATGGTGGTGGTCATGCACATCAACAACAAGACGTCGTAATCCCAATGGTGGGCGGTGGCAATACAGCTCACGAGCCTCCGCCTTATACTTCACAACATCATCAAGATGAGAATAGTAGTAGTAGCCGTAGCCGTAGCTAATCCCTCATCATTAATCATATCATCATCCTAATACTACTATTTTCCTCTTTTTGCATTAACGAGGCGTTTCTTCATATGGGAGGATCATCGCGGTGTTTGTAACCCAGCAACGTGGCGACATGTCGTGGTGCTGCAGCCTGTCTATACAACCCTCTCTCTTCCCACCTCCTTTCTTCCTTTTATTCTCGTATATCTTTAATGAGTGATAACAAAGGTTTGCATTGCTCTCATTGAAAAGAACCGAATCGAGCATTGGGCATTGACCAAACGATAACACCAGATTCCGCATCAGCTCCTGACAACTCGGAAGAACCTGTCCAAGTGACCAACAAGTACGACAGTACGCAACTGAAAAACGCCATTGACGATGAAGTGCGTCGAGTAAGTATAGTTCTCAACAGCTTTTATGACGCGTATCTCACATGTTCCACTCTAGTTTTTTGGAAAGGAACGTGATTATCAAGAAGGACATTTACATACGGATATCAAGCTGGTGCTAGGATATGGCTCATGTCTACTGGCTGGTGCTGCATTCCTCTTTGAGTACTATTCTAGCTTTGAAGAAGCCAAGCCTGTATTGTGGGTTTCTGTCATTGTGTTCTGGATCTTGCAAGCCATTTCATGGATCTACACCACCTTTGTCGAAAAGAATGAAATCTTTGTTGGTTACAAGCATGATCCAAAGACGGGAGATGTATGTATTTATATCTATATAGGACACCAATGATGCAATCGCGTTCTTATACATTCATTATTAGCGACAGGGCATCGTCACGGTATCGGCTGACGCACACCGACATTCTCCATTGTATACCCTTACTCTTCGCTTCCAAGATCAAGTCCACAACAAGGTGTCTACGCACAAGGTGGAGAAGAATGTGAATACCTGGTTTACAGAAGAAGGTGTCTTGGTCAAGGAAGCATTGGACAAGGATTTACGGGAAGGGGACGAGGAATTGATTCGCAAGATGCACAAGGAGTAGATGATGAGAGGGGAAACGCTGTAGCATTGACATCCAAATACATTTTTTTATCTCTTGATAAATCGAGGAAAATTGTTTTTTATGATACATCGAGCAAAAAGAATAAGGTATGCATTATCATTGTTGTTAATTGATCTAATCGAGATCAAGGTTCATGTAATCCGAATTGGGGTCAAATCTGCGTTGTCGTCGAGGAGTAGGAGTATCATGCTGGTGACTTGTATTGGTAAAAGAACCGGGCATGTTACTAGTGGTAGTGGTGCTGGTGTTATGGCGTGGTTCTGTTGATGATGTTCCATGACCAAAAAGTCGACGTGTGGTATCAAATAACGCGGATATCGTGTTTGTAGTCGTTGATGCTCGACCTCCAGCAGTAGTGTTGTTATTATTGCTACTATTGCCATTGCTATCTTGGTGATCTTTGGAGCCATCAATCACTTTGCGACTACCATGATACAAAATAAGTATTGGAGTCAAATGGCAACAAGGAGGCACATACCATACAGGACAAGTCCCATTAATTTTGAGCCATGGTTTGATACAATCGGGATGGAAGATATGGTTGCATTCAAGTTCAATCACATGATCATCTTGTTCATATTCATCCTTGCAGACTGCGCAATCCACCTTTTCAGCTATACATGTTTCAGTCTTCGTATCTTGCTCATTCATTGCACACATACCAATTTCCTTTTGATTCAGCTTTCGTATAGGCAAGGACTCAATAACATTGGCAGGTGCCGGCGGGGGGGCATTGCTATTACGGAAGCAGTATTATTATTAGTACCCTCACATTATGCTTCATGTTCATGCGTGCTTACCCATTACTTTGACTCATCAGTTGCGTCATGATTTGATCAAGAGCATCTTGGGAGAATACATAGTCGTCAAGGTTGCTTGCAAAACCATCATTTGGCATCACCATCCCATGCAGGAACTGAAATAAAGCGCTTGTATGTGCAAGATGAGCTGAATGCTGGTACTACCTTTCCTTCCTTTACGTGTGTGGGTATTACCTGTGAAAGACATTGGGACGAAGCTGTTCATTTTCGGTGGTGGTCGTGGATGATCGTGATTGAAATGAAGGATTGTTGTGGTCATTCATGGTCTCTCGATGATGGGTCGTTCCAGAATAAAGGTTATAAGGTGGCTCTCCTCCTGCTCCTGCTCCTCGTCCTAGTGGTGGGGTGTCGAATATGGATGACATCCAATTACGTACCGATTCTGGTAGCATCTCAGGATCCATCGAAGGTGACATGATAAAAGATCTTTCCTGCTGGTGATCACGATCATCAAAAGATTGTCGAGCAAACGCAAAGAATTCAGTTTCGACACTGTCAAAGGGCGAGAAACCTGTTGGGTGCATGCGTCGTCTCCTGCTATCATCGTCCTGACCCCTTGAGAAGAACCAACGCGGGTCGTCGCTGCCTGACTCAACCTAAAAAATGATATGAGTTCTATGTCAAGTGCAATAAGCACACGTGGAATGGGCCATACCTCTTGTACAAACTGATCATTGCAGCGTTGACACGTTGGATCAGGAGTCATGTAGATAGGAACTTCGTCATTGCAAGCATAGCAAAAATAGCGTGGCATGGGTTGTTGTACGGTGGTGGACATGCTGATGTGCACAAAGTGAGCGAGATGAGGAAAAGAAAAAAGTACCTTCTACTGCAGCAATAATAGTAGCATAAAAGGAAGGATGGTATATGTCACGTGTGATTTTCATGCAGCTGCTCAAAGTGCACCATGGTGAACAAACTCCTACACTGCGCCAATGGGCTATTGACAAAGACCGATTTATGCATGAACAATCAGTTGTGTAGACGCCTTTTCCTCAAACAATGTACAACAAGCCTTTATCATTCTTTGTGAGCGCAGAATTAACCAAGCCAACATGCACTCTTCTCTATCATCATTGACTCATTGATTGCTTACCCGAGTCCCATGGTGATAATCACAGTAATTAGCTCTGGTTCATAGCTTTTCATTGTTTATTCCTGCTTTCATTGTGATGTTCGGCCCTGACAGTGAGTTAACCTATGACCACTTTTTATACACGCTTGACATTCTCATTTCTTTGATGATGTAGCTGCCCTTTTTGTGATGCATTTACAAAGTTTAATCCTGGTAACGATGCGTATAACCGACATACATAGCGTCCCACGTGAGGACAATGCTATATAACGAAAGCAATTTCACCAACATCAAACAGAGGTCAGCTAAATCAAATAAAGATTTTATCGCTTCCATCCTATCATGTCTTTTAGCCAAAATCGGATGTGTGCGAGAAAACGTTGTAAGACTTGCTCGGAGTTCTCATTCTTTGCCTGAAGGTACATTCAGAGTTGCTGATATCATTCTTTGTCAAGCAATGCCACCATGTTGCGTACCTATAAAAAGCTATGAACGCTGGCTGTTGTGTGCACGATTATCTATCCTCACTCTATTCGCTCAAATTCGCTCATATTCCATCATCGCGAAAAGACCAGTGGATTCTGAAAACCTATTATGTTGATGAGGCAGTTGATTACTTTCATTATTAGTGGTCATCAGCACGCATGTCAGGGGCCCCAGCGAGAATAGTAATTAAGATTATGCTTCAAATTATAGCAGTGGTTTGCTGTTACCTGTTGGATGCAGAAAATAGAAAGTATTGCAGCACAGCCATCGGGCAAGAAGAAGAAAAGATGCAAGATGCTGTCTTTCAAAGGATAGGTAGGTCAGTCGTGCCACAGATGAAAACGAAGCATCGTCACCGCCTCGTGATTAAGCTTGTGCAACATACGCCATGTGCGTAACCTTTTGCATAGCAAAACTTAATTGAGTCCCCACTTGTAACAGAAAAGGGAAAAGTTGACCCGGATAACCTGTCGCCGTTATTCTTCCCAATAGGAGTGGTGATTGAGCATGCTACACAGTTACCTATTTCATCTCGTATTGGGACGAAGTGGTTTCATCATCCCATAATGGGACTATAAATAACATCGCGCATGTACGTTTTTTTTTTGCTCAGCGTGATCTTTTTCATTCTCAATATTCTCAATGCGGACATTTCTTGCCGCTCAGTCCAACATTCAGCTTCCATTTGTAATTATACTTTGAAATTCTCATTCCATGACTTATTCTACGTCAACCATTTCTCATAAAGGAAAATACCGGGTTGCTGTATCTCGCTCATCTTTGTATATGTGTGTGTTTGAGTGTGTTACCCCTGAACCAAGGCATATCAAAGATACAAGAGGTACCTTTTAATAACGAAAACCTTGGGAAAACTATTATACCTTGTTGAGTTTTATGCTATCGGTAGAAGAAAACAAAAAAATATTATGATCAGGGTTGGTGCGACCTGTTATCCCGTTCTCACGAGCCGTCACCGAGAACACGGTACATACTAACAGAATGCGGAATGGTGTAGTTGCGCATACATGCTCAATGCCCTGAATACACAATACCGATAGAAGCAGCAGCAGCTGCCATGGCAATCAAAAATAGCATTAGCCATTGAGAACGGAGGAAGGAGTGCAAATGCATTATGACATTCATGCTTTAAAGACGGCATCAAGGCGGCATCTCATGTTGCTCCGCGTCACACACACACACGCATTCACAGAAAAAGGGGATGAAAAAGCATTGCAAACCATTCTTCTTCTTCCAATTCCCTCTTTATCTTCCCCTTCTTTCCTTGTAAAAAGTACCCACACACATACACAATGACACCTTCATTGGCACAAAGAACCAATTGCTATTTGTATTGCACTCGCTCCTTAGTGCTTGCTCTTGCCATTATCATTACATCTGCCAGCCTCTGCATTTACAGCACAAATACCCAATCCCTTTCTTCTTTATTCTCCAACCGCTATCACCATGCTGCCCCTATTCAACAAGCATCGTTTCATACTGACGACACGGCAACAGCGACAAGCATCATGATCCAAATGATCCAAGACCGACGACTTATTTCCACACTTGTGGCAGCGCAAGCTTCTATATTTTGTCCATTGTTCTTGTTGGTCAACCATAGTAGTAACAACAAAGCTACTAGTACTACTGCGACCAAGGTGGTGCCCAGCATAGAACAATTGCTCTGTCAGTTGCTTATGCCAGCGGGTCTTGCTATCAGTTGGGTATTCAGCATCCTTTTTGATCTGAAAACTTTGTCAGTCATCAGCCACGATATTCCTTTGGTACCACGACTTTATCGGTTCTTGTCCCCGCAGACACAAGATATGTGCTTGTTCGATCGGAGTAGTAGCCAATATGCCCGACATCTTTGTGCTATCGTCAATGGCGTGCACTATCTCAAATATGCCATGATCTTTATCCTCATCTTGGATTTTGCATTGGTGCTCACAGCTGCTTTGGCTGCCTATTATGAAAACGCCATTCAGGAACAAAAAGAAGGATCCATTCGACTTGTTGACGAGGAACAAGCCTATCAAGTGGTAGTAGTAGCATCATCATCCGAAAAACAACAACATGATGGCGATGACGAACAACAACGTATGGCCCTTTTCCATGCTCAAGCATTGGTATAAATTCTATCATAATTTGCATTCAACATTTCCCTGTATAATCAATCCAAACATCTTACAAGTGGACCTTGTCACTCAACCCCACCCTTTTTTTTTACTATTCTTCATACCAGCACACCCACACCAGCATCCGACAAAGCATCCTTGAATAACACAAAAGAAAATAAAATTCATTCACGCCGTGCGTTACTACTATAATGAGACATGCAATACTGCTTAAGGGGGGTTGATGTAATTCATTGTCACTGTTATATGGTACAAAAGAGGGAGGATGTTTTTTATTTTAATGTAGGCTCTAAAACGTGTGTACAATGGATGGTGGTGGAATGTCACATGCGAGTTGATTTTCTAGTAATGCAAGTATCTTGCGGTCGTTGCCATCACCTGATCTGACAGATGCATTATTGTCGCCATTCAAATCAAAGTATGATAATGGTAGCATCCTTCGTCGTTCATCCACAGGGGTAATTGGGCTTACTTCTGATGTCCCTCCTCCTCCAGCAGTAGTACTAGATGGAAAGTAATAATGCTCTGCTGCGTATCCATGCCATGCTTCATGTGCTGTGGCAACATTGAACTTGCGACGGATATCCAAACCGGCATTTCCTAAGCAACCAGGCCGCTTTCCAAATTGTTTAGGAGACCATACAGAACCGTGACGCACCTTTGGTTGTCCATAGGTTTGCCGAGTCGTATTGCTGTGATAGGATGTAGTAGTAGCCACTGATCCCTTGAAAGCAAAATCCAATTCATCTTCATCTTCATCTTCAGTCGCAGGTGTTTGTCGAAAAATATCCACCAACATTTGACGGCATGCATCGTATTTTGCATCAGACATATCGATTCTCAAAGCATCTTCCTGATTTGGTGGAGGATCAAGTGAAATAGAGTGGATTAGGGTGATTGGTACTTGGATCACGTGTTCTTTCCTATCATTCAATAATGTCAAGCTTCAAGCTACAACGAGATATAGTAATCGTACCTTATGTTTGCTGATATAATCGATAATCGAAGGGCATATGAAATGTGTATGAGCTTGCTATTTTGTATTGAGCATTGTCCTCTCTAAAAGCATCAACAACAATAAGCGTTTAGTGATATGCCGTCCCTTTACGACTTACGGGTGGTTGAATGACCATGATAGTTTGATCCTTAGTACCAGGTTCCAAGGGTAGCATCAGTCCAAGCTTTTCTGCAGAAGACCGTGCAACGATGGTCGAATTGGAAGCAGCCAAACGTCGACCGGGTTCATCATCGTCATACGTAAAAGTCTGTTGGTGGCGTAAGAGTTCAAGGGTGATATCCGATACTTTCTGACATGAACCATTGGCAATGGTGACGCAAGTGTAAATGGGAGCGCAATTACTCCAAATGCTGCGAGAGAGTTCAAGATCGATCTTGATGCAGGAGGAAGAAGAAGAAGAGCATTCGTGTCTGGAGCGACAGGCACAAAATGTTTCATGCACCGGAAGATAAAGAAGCGCATTTGAAATAGCGCGTTGATTTGCATAAACCCGCACTGGCTCTTCAAACTCAACAACCTTGTCGACCTCCTCTTGACAGCAATTTACGTCTAGCACACTTTCAATATATTTTGAGTTTATATACCATCGTCTACTTGTTTCGTGTATTGCCCTTACCCTCGAAGTGAATAATGCACAGCTGCCTTTCGATTACGATGGCTACTTTCAATATCCTCTGGCAATTGGAAAGAAAAGGATACAGCCAGCTTCTTATTAATACCACGCTTGATTCCTTGTTGATATACCGATAGCAGCTGCTCATGATTAAAGGATAGTATACATTGTTTCAGAAATGGATGATGATGGGTGCCTAATCCAAAGGGGCCCGATTCAGCAATGCCTAATAAACAATAAATGGATTATAATGAATAATGGCGTACTCAAAGTGTATAATAATAATATAACATACGTTCGATGCCATGAAGCTCAAGAACTAGGCTTTTGAAGGGTAGCGTATGGGGATTGAGCATGTCAAATGTATTACACAAGGTCATATCGATTGCTATTGTTCCTGACATCACACTGCCTGCAACAACATGGGGCGTTTTAAGGAACACGCTTATATGCTTCTTGTTGAATCTGGAAAGCCACAAGTGTTTGCCACAGGATTTCTCCGAGGACAGCGCTGCAAGACCTCGACTGATAGACGTGGTAGATGTGAGCCGTCTTAAGGCATCGCTTAATCCTGATGTGGTGGTTGATGAAGAAATAGGCATATGAAAGTCACTCGTTGCTTCTTCTTCTGCTGAAGATAATTCATATGCTGAATAGGTTGCACGTATATCTTTTGCTGTTGCCCTGTTGTATTGATCTTTTGCGTTATGGGTAGTACAGCTACTGCTGGTGCTGCAACTGGTTGTAGTAGCAGAGGGTGATACTCCTCTTGTGGTCACAGCCGATTGGGAGGTTAGCAACTGCAGTCTCTTGACGGCGGTTTTACAAAAAGAGCGAATCCACGGATTGCGATCAGGGGTATTATCATCCAGAGTGGCGTGTGGTGGTGGTAGTGGCGGTAGTGGTGCTGTGTTGTTCATCATTCAAGATAGGATCGGCGGATAACATTCCTATATATCAAAATCCGATCCATCCTTTTATAAGAAGCTGTTGGGAATGCGCCAAGGTGGATATTATATATATAAAACCGCAATAGTAGCAGTAGAATAAGCTGATTCAATCTCTTTAAGACACAGACCAAACAATAAGAGCATATGCAGGGTTGACAATAATGATAGCAGGTTCTCATGATAATACATACTAGTTGCCGGATTTTGGAAACAACCAGAGAGCATCTACTGTCCTTCCTTTTTTCCCATCATGCATAGACAACAACAACGCATTCACATATCCAATCATCATGTCAACATTTAAGATGCAGACTGCCGACGACGCTTTATTCTTTGCATTATCCACGCTGATCCATAAATAAGCGCCGCTCTGACCAATTCATAAACTAGCATCATGATAAAGAGCCAAAAGATGAACCATCCAATGATATTTCCGTGTACATCAAGCTTTTCCGGATGGCAGAATGTGCCCTGGAAGCTGTACATGCCCTTGTTGTCGGTATAGAACATGTTAAAGTAAGGACCTAGGCCTGTCAATGGCATGAGCATGTCGTATTTGGGATTCGAATCGGGATAGGCGATGGGTCGTGTGCCTGCTGGATCCATGAGGAAAGAAGTCTTGTGCGTCATTATAGCATCCATGACACCTTGACGCGTAAAATTGGCAGCTTGTACAGTCAACCAGGTGTTTGCGCCCATGGAAGGATGATGAACATCGGTACCAACCATCTGAATCAGATTGTGAGCCACTGTTGCTTGATATGTCGAATAATCAAACGTGCTGCCATGAACAACTTCAAATCCATCCACACCCCAGCTGATAAGATCTTCCACCGATGGATGGTTAGGGAGTCGTGCTTCCTCATAATAGCCCTCTAAAGAAAGGTGGTGGTGATGAATAAATGGACATCAACCATTTTTCAATGTGTATACTTTACGGGTAGCATTGCTCCAGGGGATGTGATTAACAATGACCAATCCTCCTAATTCATGAACACGGCGTATGACTTCTTGTAATTGTTCATCGGATGGAACAGGTGGTCCAATAGGAACGGATTCGTTGATGTTGATGAGATTCATGTGGATTCTGCAACACGTATATTCGATCCCAGGGATAACGACAATGCGATCCTTGTAGCGTTCATCATTCAATGCTAACTCCTCGGCTGCCAATCCTCCTCTGATGGTATTGTGATCCGTAACAATGACGGCATTGTATCCATTGGCTATTTTCTTTGTCTTAGATCAACTCATGTCATGCAATCATTCATTATCTTTACTTACCCAGATGCCAATCCAATAATTGCTCCACATTCATTTTCCCGTCGCTGTATGTTGAGTGAGAGTGGCCATCCAAAAGCACGTTGTATGGTCCAAACGTCGTGTTGAAGGGTGAAAGGAAGCTCCTCGGGTCAATTTGCCAATCGAACGTCAAATGGGAAAAGTCTTCAGCACGAGGCATTCCTTCGGTATACTGCAATCCAAGACCAAGTCCAATGAGTACACCAACAATGACAATGAGTGTCGCTAGTCGGATGGCAAGACCACTTAAATAAGGCTGGTGTCGTCTCAAGTAAGCATAACAACGGTGTCGTCGTCGTCGTCGTCGTGGTGTATCTTGAAAGGAGTCTTGCCCACAAGTTGACGTATCGCCCAACAAGGTCACGGATGGTGCTTTGATGATATCACTTTTGCTGCTGCCTGCATCCATGTGGTGGAATATGGAAAAAGTCGACGATGATGATGATAATACATGGGAAGAAGAAAAAGAAAAGCGGAAAACCAGCCTTGTGGCGTCTACCTCCCTCCCTTCCTCGGGAAAAATTGATCGATGCAAGCTTATATTCATGCAGCACATAGAAATACCCTCCTCTCATTAGCTGCAATGCATGCATGCATCCATTATTTACCGATACGCCATCATTCGCTACTACGAGTCATCGAAATAAAGCACCCTATCTTTTTTGTCTTTTGGATCCCACAAGCATATTTTTAGAAGTAGCTTTTTCACATGACTTTGCATGGTAACGATTTACCCACTCACATCCTATTTGCTCTATTATCATCAAGTTCAATACATGTGATGAAAATCAGTGGTATGTGGGCTTTGCCCTTTCGTAAATAAATGAGCGTGCCTTCATGTTGTGTTGGCATCTTGCCAAGAAGACTTGGCTCTCCCGTCTGCACGACTTGCCTTTTCTGGATCGCACATGGCAACCTGGCCGTCTCAGCAACCAAAGAGTTTATGGTGGATGAAAGAGATGGGTAGTGGGTGTGGTTATTCTTATGATCATAAAAAGGAAGGAAGAGCGATAAAGGGATGTTTGTTAGGACATCTCCACCAGTGATATAGGACACCATGAATCCAGATAGCTTAGGTTACATTATTAGTTTGAGGAATCCCGTTGTATGCCATTTAGAGTTATCATGCAAAAGGTCTTCCCTTTGATGATTGTATGTTGTCAATATCGCGCATTAGATCCAATTTGCATGATCAATCCATTTTCACGTGCCGTTGCCATCATAAAGGATGCCACGAATTGTATACGTTTTGTTAAGGTTTTCTTGCGGAGTGTGCATGATGTATACAGATAGAAGCAAAGGAGACAGGTTCCACTTTTATTCTAGAATGATGATTCATATATACATCTTCGTACAGGGTGTGAGGGGAAGGTGTCATTGTCTAGGTTGTTGGTAATGCCAAATTGAATTATAAACAAGATACACCGTAACTAGGCAACGGGCAGAATGAGTAGTCAAGTTGGACCGGATTTGTCATATGAAATACCAAATTGTGGGGTACCACAAAAATGATACCAGCTTGCTATTTTGCACTCTCTGCTCTTTCTTTTGTACTCCATAATGCCATTCCTTCAGTCTCTCAAAGATTATGCAAAGCGACACCGAAAAGGCCTAATGGTCACTGCTGCTATTGGTGGTGGCAGTTATCTGCTCGGTCGTTATGCGACAGAAAAGCTACGCGATTTCCAGGAAAAGACAATGACAGAGCGTGTGGCCAAGGAAAAGTAAGTGGTGGTGGTTGCCGTGGAGGAGGAGAAGCTATTTGGGCTAACCTGCCAATCAGTCTCAAACGACGCTTTCAGCAAAACCAAAACGACTGCGTATTTACAGTATTATCCTTGTTACCAACACTGGGCGATCAGATTTTGAACGAGATGAATATCGAAGCAGTCTGGACCAAATTGCAAGAAGCACGTAAAGCTGAACGACTTGAGCAGAAACGACTACGAGAACAAGCTGCCGCCGCTGAAGCCGAAGCCGCTAAAGCTGCTGCAGCATCTACAACAACTACGACCGAAGAAGAAGACGTGAAGGAAGAAGAGAATGAAAAAAAGGAGGAGGAGAGTACAGCTACAAAAGAGCAAGACCAGCACGTGAATGAATCAAAAGAAAAGGGAGAGGATGCATCGACCCAAAAGCCTTTGGACGAGAGTGTTGGCAGCCTTGGTGCATCTGTTGGCAGCCTTGGTACACCGACACAACAACCGGAGGGATCAGCATCACCAGTGACGCCGGGTCTCTTGGATAAAGACGAGAAATACAAATTATGGGAAGAAATCAAGATGAAGAGTAAGTCATGGGAAATAGGATATCAAACTGACTGCTGACAACGTACGTTAGGCTTTACTCGTTCATTTACATCGATCTATTCTCTTACGCTCTTGACCTTGTTGACACATCTTCAGCTGAATTTACTGGGCAGATTCACCTATGTATGGTCCGTTTCCGTGTTGAATCGAAGCGAGCCAACTATCCGATTACAACATGCCGATGAAGAACCAGAAGGCGGTTTCCTTGATCCACAAACAGAACGCATGTTCCTCAGTGCCAGTTGGTGGTTGCTTCATCGTGGTTGGAGACTTTGCGCAAAACGTGTCGAAGAAGCAGTAGAGGATGTGGTCAGCGGGTAAGGAATAGCTTATGCACAACATGGTTTGCGTTATATGCTAAATCCTCACTTTTTTCATTATTATAGCCTATCTTTGAAACGTATTCTTACGCATGAAGATGCTGAAAACATTATCAGCAAGTTGCGACGACGTGTAGAGTATGAACGTGATGGCATCTCACCTATGAGGTAGGCTGATAACTCTTGTGTGTGTTTGTACCAAAAGTGGATAATTAATCATTTCTCTCTCCAGCTGTCGGTCATGGATGCTACCTGAGACGGATGAAGAAATCCAAGAGTTCTTGATGCAAGCAGGGTTCACAGAGAAATATCCTGAGAATGAAGCAACCCTTCAACTGAAAAAGCTGCTGGATGAAACAAAGGATTATATCGATAGGTAATGTGAAATGAGACAATCAGTATTATCTTTATATTGACATGCTTCTTCTTGCTCGATCACAGTCCTGATTTTACAGCTGTACTTGGATCATGCCTCGATGAAGTCTTTGCAATCTTTGATCATCATGCATTTGCCAAGGCACTTTTGCCAGGGGCTGGACCTATGGATCTTTCAGGACAACGCATTCAAGAAATCAATGATAATGAGGTTGTCGAAGTAGCCAAAAAAGTGACACTTGCAAATCTACTACCTGCTATCGGTCGACAAGCTCATCTGGCAATTTCTGGCAATGAATACTTGAACGTAAGCAAACTGCGGCGGGAGTGAGTGTGAGATAGAGAGAAAAGGTAGATGGCTGATTGGGATCGGTAGGCATTTGCATATATCAAGGAGCTCCAAGCGTTCTCGGCAATGATTTACACACAATACGGCGAGGAAATCACTCAAGCTTGATCGTCTAATTTAACATTTCCAAGTCACCCACCACCACCACCATACACCACATGTACTTTTTAACCAAAAGCTTTCCATCATTCCATGATAAAAAGTCCCACATTTAATGAAAAAAGGAAGACAGTATTTCTATTATCCATATTTGTGGCATTTAAAGTGAAGTAAGACGCATTCATTTCAGGTATCACCACGATATCGTCAGCATCGGCTGTCTCCGATGATTACGGTTGCGTAATGTAACATTGCAACAACGGCGGTTGATATGGCTACCATATAACGTCAATGTCTCCATGGATACGCGTGGTAAAGGAAGATTTGAGCTATGAACAATTGAATGCGCAACCAGCACATTGCTTCATCAAAATGTACCATGCATTAATGCTGCGCCACCCCATCCGGTTTTCGTGAAAATCGATGATGGTGTTCGGAGAGAGAGCGAGAGAGCATCATCATCCTTTGCAGTGTCGACGTCTTTCCTCCAAGGTAACGTATACAATTCACTTCATCAATCACAGCAGCCCTTTTTTTCCATTTTGACTTTTATATATGTAATATGAAAACAACAATGACGGGATAGGGCAACATGAACAACGTTCAGAGTGGGGTGTTTTGCACGCTATATATATACACAAGTGTGGGTTTGACTAGTTGAATGACAGTTGTTCCAGAATGGTCAAGGGTGAAGGAAAGAAGGAAGGGGGGCTCATCAATGTGGGGGATGGCGGAAATGGAGAACAGGAGAGATGAGAGAGCGAGAGAGAGAGGAAGCCTTTAAGTAATAGTTGTGTGTGCCTTTTGGTTGATGCTCCGTTAGGTGCTTTTTCCACTTTCTTTCACTCACTCTTCCTCTTTACCCGCTATTTGTTCATATCTAACATAGTACTCACTCTCTTTTTTTTATACCAAAGTCGTTACAGCCTTTCAGGTAAAATGTCACTCATGACTCTTGCACGCCGGGCTTGTTTCATCTGGTTACTCATGCAACCACTCTGCTCTTATGTGTCTTAGAATGTCCGAAATCAGAAGGAAGCTTGTCATTGTTGGCGATGGTGCCTGTGGCAAAACCTGTCTGTTGATCGTCTTCTCCAAGGGCACTTTCCCTGAGGTAAGTTGCGCGCTTTACATGCATGTCTTCGTTAAGCATAAAGTGTCTCAACTGTTGTATATCTAGTTTTATGTCCCCACCGTCTTTGAGAACTACGTCGCTGATGTTGAGGTGGACGGCAAACATGTTGAGTTGGCTTTGTGGGACACTGCTGGTAAGTGGGATGCATGCATTGATTTATATGAAGAAGGGGGATGGTTAGAATTCACCTTTATATCTATTCAGGCCAAGAGGATTATGATCGTCTTCGTCCCTTGTCTTATCCCGATTCTCATGTTATCTTGATTTGCTTTGCTGTTGATTCGCCTGATTCTTTGGAAAACGTCCAAGAAAAAGTATGCTGTTTTTACATCAAGGATCCCATATGATTTGAATACTGAACGTTTCCCTATAGTGGATCTCGGAAGTAGTCCATTTCTGCCAAGGCTTGCCCATCTTGCTTGTCGGATGTAAGAAGGATTTGCGAAATGATCCTGCGACAATTGAGGAGCTCAGAAAGAACTCCCAGCGCCCCGTCTCATTTGAAGAGGTAATACTTACTCATAATCACAATGCTGTAGCTTAATTGATTAACAATTATTTTGATATAGGGTGCTAGTGTGTCCCAACGTATCAATGCCTACAAATATCTCGAGTGCTCCGCAAAGAGTGGTGAAGGTGTTCGTGAAGTATTTGAGCATGCCACTAGAGCCGCTCTCATGGTTAACCGAAAGAAGAAATCCAAGCTTTGCATGGTTCTGTAGACAGCTCGTCGTCTTGTAGTAGCTCGTTAACTCTCTCTTTCCCTTCACACCTAACCCCACCCCCTCCCAAACACTTTCACTCTCCTTTTGTGCCACTCTTAATTCTTCAGAATTCTTTTCTTACCACCTTTCGTCTTCTTTCATATTTCTATTCTTTTTCCTTCGTGTCCACCCATCACCCCGGGATGTGTTGTTTTCTCGGTCACTCTCTCTCTTTTCTCTATTATCCTTTTGCATGATCATTGAAAGAGTTTGCTTTGGACACACCATCCATTGATTGTTGTTTCTTATTGATTGTGGGACAAATCATAATTATGCAATGTAGTAGGATGGGTTGGGAGTCATTAGAAAGGGATTGGGGGTGACAACATCTAATCTCAATGCGACCAGGCATGTGTTTTTTGTACATTCATCTTTTTATTCTGTAAACATTCTATCATATAAGCAATAGCTAAAGCAAGGAAAGAGTACCTGACAGAGAAAGATGCGTTAGCGATTATGCGTAAACAAAAACGACAAGGAATGCGTGTTTACATAGCCGTCAGGCTCATTAATTCAGTATTTTTTTTTGCTCACATACTGTGATTCGAGCAGAAGGTTATGCATCCTTCGGATATGCAAACACGCAATGAATATGGATATCACTCTTACCTTGTAGTAGTATATGAAAGAACCAGAGAAAGGATACACACAAATAAATTTTCGTCATGGTGAACATTTATACTAGCGCTTAGTGGCTTGGCAGCAGCAGCAGTGCGAAAGCGGGTTATCTGACTTTTATGTGACCACATATAGCTTTGCATCAACTTGACACAATCAACGCATAAATGAGCACTCTCGACAATGAAAACGCAAGATTCCTCTTATTTAATAATAATCACACCAAACTCAATGACCAATACAGCTCATGATGTGCCATGTTTATAAAGAATAAATGCAGATTGATTTCACATCTTTCAACGTATAGTAGATATCTATTTACTCACAGCCTTACATCTATGGTATAGCCTATTGTGTGCTAGGTAAACTCTAGAGATCGGTAGCAGTAGGGATGCAGGTACAATGGATACACTCTTTGGTGGTGGGGGAGGAGGGTGCGTTGGATGTTGGAAGACACTGATAATTCCCGTGCAGTATGTATCTCAGCCTCTCTCTTCACTTGTTCAACGCACTATGGATAATACCGAATCACGCAAACGACCTGCCTCGGAAATGAACGACAAGGATGAGAACAGCAACAAACGACCTCATATACCCGAGAGACGTGAAACTACCATCTTTGGCATCAAACCCGTCGACGACATAGTACAATACGTGGCCGATTTCATAGCAACCCATTGCGATCAGGAGAATGTCGAAGTCAGTGCCCACTCCTCATCCCCCATTCAACATGTGGCACTCTTGTGGATGTTGACTTTTTGCACTTTGCACAGATCGAAGGAAAGCTGGGCCTGCTGATAGACAAGCAAACTCGACGACGGATCAATATGAATGCAGTGACTGAGACAGGTAAGAGGATGTGGAGGATGCTGTCCATATACAATGATACTGATGTTATGGTTGCCATAGTCATTGGTGGTGGACTGGAAGGCCGAGTACGATTTGAATCCAATATGCCATTAGCTCAGCACAAGCATTTCAATGAGATGCTCAATGCGCTTGTGACCAAGTCTAATGCACGTGGTTATCGGGGTGAGCGAATTCATTACAAGCACACATATGAAACGGATCGGTTCTATCATCCAAGCAACAATGCAAGAACCAAATGGCGTGTTACTACAAATCAGCAAACAGGACAAGTAGGTATCAAATCGAACGCGATCCATGGTTATGGTTGCTCATAGTGAACGTTTGATAGCTTGTGGAAAACGGCATCATTGAAAAGATACGCGTGGCTGATCTCAACATTCATGCACCTACACAACCGCTGGACTATAGAATATCAATCAACCTCGAAATCCCACGTAAGTATAGGGAAGGTGGTAGCTTTCAACTACTCTGCTCACTGCCTCTCTCCACTTTCACAGGGCCCAAACCCACCGGCAATCCTGTCTTTGAACGAAACAAGGATCGTGTTTCTTATAAGCATGGAGGGATACATTTTGATCTTACGCAGGTCAAAGGTGCAGCGGTACGTGTGTTCACTTGGCAATTGGGATACGTGACATGAAAATAACAAGTTGCATGTAATAGGACAAGGATCCAGATGTGCGTCACGAGCTTGAATTAGAGATTATGGACCCAGCACAGCTTGCAAGAGAAAGGTCGAAAATGGCCAGAGGAGAACCATCGCATTATTTGGATACCATTGAATCATTTGTAAACAACATACGCATTTTATCGAGGAAAGCACTCAAGATTCCATATAATACATAAGAATAAACCGCTACTATTATGTTTGGGTATTGGATTTATATCAACTTCGCATCCAGTGAAAGAGTGGGCTCTTGTCGAGATGGCAACCTTATCATGTTGCTATGATACTGGGTTCTCAGCGACATTTATGCAGTCAAATTTATTCCTTATGCTACCCGAATTTCATTTTGCTGTTTTCTAACTCATGTACCGATCGTTGCATCGCATACCTCTGTTCAGGAGGCGACGTCCACTATCGACATTGGCTACAGCAGGGCTCATTGTGACAGGCGTACCTGCTGGCCTTTATCTTTACAAGGTGTGTACAACCGTGCTCATGGGACATGGAGTGGTTCATTTGTAACTCTTTTTTTTTTTTGCAGTGTCTAATGCTCGTGTTGTTTCAAAACAAGCTTATTTATTTGGGATATATACCACCTGGCTCGAGGCATGAACGCTTTACCTTTGATAAGACATTATCTGGGCTGGATATCAAGGAGGAGTCAGCATGGACAAGTGATAGGAAGCAGCTTCATGGGCTGACAGTCAAGAAACAAGATGCAAATGATCATCATCATCATGGACCTATCCTCCTCTACTTGCAAGGCAATGCAGGCAACATGAACCATCGCTTACCCTTGTTCAAAACGATCCTAGCTGCTGTGCCATCACTGACAATCGTTGGTATTTGCTATCGAGGCTTTGGAAGCAGTAGCGGAAGTGCTACCGAGAAAGGATTACGGATCGACGCACGTAGCATGTTTCAACACGTTCAACGCAACCATGGAGGAGGATTGGATCGACCCATCTTTATATATGGACATAGCTTGGGTGGTGCCGTAGCCATTGATCTTGTCAGCCAATTGGAAAAGGAAGGCAAAGGAAACTTGGTCAAAGGACTGATTGTGGAGAACACTTATACAAGCATTCTTGATATGGTGCAAGCCATGTATCCACGTTACACGCCATACCCGCTTATTGCACGCTATTTCTTATGGAATCATTGGCCGAGTCTCCAACGCATCAAAGACATTCTTACTACCCCAGTGCTCTTTTTATCCTCCAGCAAAGATGAGATCGTCCCTTGTGAACATATGCAAGCCCTTTATAATGCTGCTAATCCCCAGAATCGCTCCATCACCCACTTTTCACGTTCCACACACATGGATATGTATACTCTTGAGACAAATCGGTTTCAGCATACGCTTGCCGAATTTATAAAGAGTTGCAATAATGGTTGATCAAAACGGATTGTTGTTGATGGTGGTGGTAGTAGTGTCTATAATTTGTATATATGTGTGTGGTGGTATTTAGAGCTTGGCAGGTTGAGATCCCATCAATCCATTTTGTCGCAAAATCGCCTCGATTTCTGGCAAGACCGTCTCATCTTCAATGGTTGCAGGGACACGTACAGGTTTACCATCCACCATATCGCGAATACAACGACGTAATGTCTTTCCACTTCGCGTCTTGGGTAGACGTTGGACATAGATGGCTCGCTCAAAACAGGCAATGGCACCGAGATCTCGGCGAGTAGCAGCCACAAGATCCCGTGTAATCTTTTCCTTGTCAAAGTTTTGTCCCGGCTTAAGAACAACAGCGGCAAGAGGTACATGTCCCTTTAGTTTGTCAGGTAGTGGCACTACGCAACATTCAACCACAGCTTCATGAGCATTGATAATTTGTTCAATGGATCCTACGTATCATTATAGTTAGATACTACTAGCCTCTTTTATATAACCCTCTTACCTGTCGATAAGCGATGTCCTGCTATATTGATAATATCGTCTGTTCTTGCCATGATATGCACAAAGCTATATTTTTTTTGGGGTTAGTGACATCCCATTTACATTGTGTGTAGTGATAGCATTACCCTTCTTCGTCAATGATGCCAGCATCACCTGTATCAAAGTATCCTGGGAAACGTGTAAAATAACTCTTTTTGTATCCATCTCGATTTTTCCACAATGACGGAAATGCAGCAGGAGGCAAAGGAAGCCTGAGAACAATATCACCAAAATGATTAGGTGTATGAACTTCTTGATGTGTGTCTTCGTCAAGAATGCGAATGATGGATCCAGGGACTTGTTTTCCTGCTGCTCCCCATTTGATGGGCACGGATGTATTGCTGTTACGCGCTGCACCCACACAACTTGCTGTCACGGGTGATCCAAGCTCGGTTGTCCAATAGTGGTCAACGACGTGTGCATGATGGAGCACTTGTTTGCACCAACGCAATGTTTCAGGATCACTGCGTTCGCCTGCAAGGAACAAAACATTGAGACTGCTAAGGTCGTAACGCTTTGAGCAAAGAGCATCTGGGTCTTCACGACGAATAGCACGCACAGCAGTGGGTGCGGTGAACATGGTTTTGACCTTGTAGTCGGATATAATGCGCCAGAAAGCACCAGCATCAGGCGTGTTGACTGGTTTGCCTTCATAAAACACTGAAGTGACACCTGCCATCATAGGCCCATAGATGGTGTAGCTGTGTGACACTGCCCATCCAATATCACTTGCTGTAAAAATGACATCGCCCTTACGTACATTGTAAATATATTCCATGGACCACCTTAATACCACAGCATGTCCACCATTGGATCGCACAACTCCTTTGGGGACTCCCGTTGTGCCACTTGTGTATAATCTAAATTTGTTATAAGTATGTATGCATACTTCTCCTATCCCATCACCACTACTACTACCACTTACGTATATAATGGATCCTCGCTATCCACCTCAACACATGCTTCAAAAGCACGACCTTCTTGACGTACACGCTTCATTTCAACATGGTAATCACGATCGCCTTTGTTGTAATCCATGTCGGCTTGTACCTTGCCAGGTCGCTGCAGTACCACCTTGATCGGCACTTTGTGTGTTGCCATTGCACAAGCGGCGTCCACGAGTGCTGCATAATATAAATATACAACCGAAATTAGCGTCCTTTTTTATCCACTGCTCTGGGTACATCAATGTCGCTTGCTTACGTTTATAGGGGATCACACGCGTTGGTTCAATACCACAGCTTGCTGTTACCAACACCTTGGGTTGTGCGTCTTGGATGCGTTTCGCTAACTCCTTTGGGGCAAATCCACCTGCAATGCATGATGCATGGTTAATCACATGGTTTTGCTTATGAAAGAGAGAGAGAAAGAACTTTTTCTTACCAAACACCACGCTGTGCACCGCACCAAGACGAGCACATGCAAGCATGCAAAACGCAGCTTCGGGTACCATCGGCATATAAATCAACACCGTGTCACCTTTGCGTACCCCATAGTCATCGTGCAGCAATCCAGCCAAGTGAACCACCTCATCACGTATATCACCAAAAGTGTATTGACGCTTTGTTCCAGATACAGGCGAATCATAAATCAGAGCCACTTGGTTTTGATCTTGGCGGTCAACGCAGTTGTAACATGTATTGAGCGTGCCTCCTGGAAACCACACATAGGGATTATGCTCGTTATCAGCACCAACTCTTTTCTCCATCACTGCGCGTGGTCGCTTGATCCATGTAATGTCGTCAGCAGCTTTGCCCCACATGGCAACATCAATCAATTTTTCTATAGGTTCTTCCATGGCTTGCTGCATATTGAGAGGGGAGGTGTTGTGTGGTGTTGTTTGTGTGAAAAAGGATACTGTAAATAGGGAGTTCAAGACAGAGCGGTTTATATATGAGGGTCCAAGCGGGGGGGGGGGTGTGTGGGAAGGGTAACGAGCCAAATTATAATAGTGTAGCATTTTGCGGGGTGGTCGTGGGAATGAAGAACAGCCTTTTTTATGCTGGTTCCTGCATATGCTTATTTAAGTATCCTCGCTTATTCAGCATGCCAAAATGATGGTTGCTTTGCTCTTTTTTTATTTTACGTAGGTCGTTCTTGTATATATTTTTACTTGGGAGGGCTAACAAAGGGTTTCAAAATGAGTATTAGTAAAGAACGAAAGAGGAGGAGGTGGCACATACGTGTGGATGTGCTGAGGATAAAATGACACTTACTTGTACACAATCTTTCTAGTCTTGATGGGGGACCATTTGAAGCGTTTCAACCAAAGCGACAACAAAGTAAGACCGGAGAGGATAATGGTTGCCTTCATACCCATCTTTTTACGTTCATCATGCTCAGGTTCAGCAGCCCAAGCCAAAAAGGTGGAAACATCCTTGGCCATCTGTGAGGTAGTGGCGGGTGTACCATCTTCATATTCAACGACCTCGTCGAACAAGACACGAGCCATGGCAATAGCACCACCAGGGAAGTAAGGGTTGTAGTTCATGCCTTCACGGACTTCAACACCACCAGGAGGATCCATATAACCCGTCAAAATCGAAAAGACATAATCCTATGATAATACCATCCATACATCAGCCATCTTGTTGTTGTTTCCATTTTCTTGTGGATGTATACTGTACCTCACCACCATGGCGAGCCTTTGTGATCAAAGAAAGATCTGGGGGCAAAGAACCAGCATTACCAGCACGAGCAGCTTCCTCGTTGGGATAAGGTCTGGGCATATAATCAGAAGGCTAATGGGCATATATGAGTATTGTCTTCATACATCCATTGTAGAGAGAGAGAGAGAGGGAGGGAGGGAGGGAGGATGCCTCTACCTTGCCAGGACGCATAAACATCTCGCCATTTTCATCAGGACCATCTTCATATTCAACTTCTTCAGCCATAGCCTTGACTTCTTCTTCAGTGTGAGAGACGCCAATCAAGTTTCTCCAAGCAATACGATCAAGGGAATGGCAAGCGGAGCACACTTCTCGATAAACTTGATAACCACGACGAATGCTGTCTCATGGGAGTTATTATCATTGGTGTTGGCTGGAATGAATGGATGTATACATACGATGCGTGATCATAGGTGCTCAAAGGACCATTGTGTGGCCAAGGATAGGATGGAGGATGAAGGCCTTCGTCGGCCATGTTGGCAGAGATATCGCTATCGACGTACATATACGCAAGACCAGTGGCACCTACAATACCAGCTGTGACAGCTGCAAACTGCTTTGGGTTCTGTGATAAACGATAGGTGTTGGTAACGCTGTATTCCTTTTGTTCGTATGGTGAATACACCTACTTGAGTGACAGCAGGCTTGGTGGAAGCAAAACGTGTCTAATATATTATATGCATGGTCATGGTCGCGATTGGGGAGTGAGTTGAGTTGTTGACAATGGTGGCGAAAAGGTGTATTCATTTACCTGCACAACGGGCTTGACAGCCTGTTGAACAGAGCGTTTCGTTGCAGGCGCGATCCGAGACAACATTGGGATAGAGTAGGGAGTGTGATATAGAGTTGGCCTTGGAGTAAAAACAAGCGGACGGCGGGGCGGGTTTATCTTGACAAGGTCGTTCGTTGGCTGGGTTGACTTGTATTTTGACGACTGGTAAACGCCCTCTACTACGCGTGACGTAAACGTAGCCATTGGTCAAATTCCATATATCCAGGAACATCCTCCTCCTCATCATCACCACACATTTGTATACAATATACGTGCAACAATTGAAATTATATATAAAAAGGGAAATGGAATAAACTACATGTTTGGGCAAAGGGGAGGTGGGAATTGTCTCTACTACTACTCTGTACCATCTTCACTCGATCGCATATATTCAGAAGGTCGTCGTGCTTTGATATTAGAGAATTGCATTGGACTACCGGATCGGATACTTGATGTTGGGGATGCAGGCTGACTACCAATACCAGAGTCGCGTGTATTACCAGAGGATGGGATCGTTGAGCTGTAAGAAGGTGGTGGATTCAATAATGGCGTTACCAAGGAACGACAGGACTGCAATCTCGCTTCCAAACTCTGAAATCACATGCACATTGTTAATAACACTTTCTCTTGCATAATAATAAAATTCAAACTTACTCGAACACGGCTAACCATATCTTGCACCATTTTGACAGGATTCGAATTGGTAGAAGCCAAGCCGTTCATATTGCCACCCACACTGGGTGTACGGGGTATACGAGTACGTCGATCATATAAAGTGCTACCACGATCAGGGGTGGACGAGCGTGAAGTAGTCCCTCGTTGTTGTTGTTGCTGTTGAGCTTGCTGTTGCTGAGCTTGTTGTTCCAAAGTATTGCACCGTTTTTCAGAGGCGTGGAGTTTTCCTTCCAATTCATGGATGGTATCGCTTTGCTTGGAGCTCTTTTGACGTAGGACGGATAACTCATGGTTGACATCTATCGCATGCATTAGCCTGCTGCTTTGTTTTGGAGGATATCCACACATCCTACTTACCATTGAGTTCATCTTTGAAACGCTGTACTTGTTCAGTGAGTTGATCCTTGGCTGCGATCTCGTTCTCTATCAATCTAAATTAGTGATCATGATCCTCACATTGAGTAGGTATCTAACTCTTTACCCAAGATAACATTGCGCTCAATGGCCTTATTCAACTTGACTTCTAGATCCGAAAGCGATGATGAAGCCGCTCTAATATAAAAAAGAAAAGGGTCAGTACAGGAAAACATGTTGTTATCCCCTCTTAACTTTACCTCTCAGTACGTTCCAGATCATCGTTGTCTAACTCCAATTCTAAGATCTTCCTTCGAAACATCTCTTCTGTTGCCCTGAGGATATCAATCTCGCGCTGCATCTGCATCATGCTCATGTTTTGCTCATGCTTGGCTTGCGTATATTTGGACTAGAGAAGAGCGTCAGCATCATACACATAGAAACAATGAAGAGGTATGTCTTACCTTCCAGTCGTCGGCTTCATATTTGAAGTGTTCACAACGTGCCTTCAGGTCCTTGTACGCTTTTTCTGTTGTTTGAAGCTCCTTTTCCAGTTCTTCTTCCAATTCGCGTGATGACACTTGGAATTCGTCTAAGGCTGCACGAGTCTCTTGCAAAGTCGCCTCGAGATTTTCTGCGTGCGATCGATAGTATTCTAGTTCCTCTTGCTGAGAGTTGAATTGCCTATATAGAAATAGCACCCTATTAGTATGTTCCAAGGTTGGAATGAATAAAGCGAATTACATGATGCGTGACGATGCAGAAGACAAGTCAACGGCCATTACAAAAGAAAAGGAAAAAAAAAAGAGAGGGGAAGAGAGAGCAAGTACAAGTGTATGCCACTTTCGTCAGTCGTGAATTCAAAGCGGGGCTTTCTTTATATCCCATCGTGAATGGTGGTACACACATACATACAAACAGAATTTCATCCGACAAAGATGGTTGTGTCATTGTTCAGTAAGAAAAAAGAAGAATGCAATGTACAATAATAAAACAGAGGTGCGGGAGACAGGGTCGCTATAATTGGGGATCTATATTGGTTTGCGATCACTTAGGCACTGCCTCGGATCTTGTTAAGGCTATCAGTAACAGCCTGCATGAATTCGGCGGTGGTAACATAGTGTTCAGGGCGCATACTATCAACATCGATATATTAGCCATCATCATTGATATCGTCAAACACAATGAACCATGTAAACTTACTCCTTGCCATGGATGGCAAGAGCCAAATCCTTGGTCATAATGTTGTTGTTTTCTACAGTGCCGACACATGCTTGCTCCAAGTTACGGCTGAAAGCTGCAAGTTGTTCGTTGTTATCGAGACGAGCACGGTGAGACAAACCACGCGACCAAGCAAAGATGGAAGCAATGGGATTGGTCGAGGTGGGGTTACCCTAATGGACTCATTGTTTAATATCCTTATGTAACAATGACCACACACACACACACCATCATGTCTCCTTTACCTTTTGATGTTCACGATAATGACGAGTAACGGTACCATGAGCAGCCTCAGCTTCCAAAGTCTTTCCATCAGGGGTGACGAGGACAGAGGTCATGAGACCAAGGGAGCCATAACCTTGAGCAAGGATATCAGATTGCACATCACCATCATAGTTCTTGCAGGCCCAGACAAAACCACCCTTGGATTTCAAAGCTTGTGCAACCATGTCGTCGATCAAACGGTGCTCGTACCACAAGTTTTGGCCTTCGAATTCCTTGCGATAATCCTTGTCGTAGATCTCTTGGAAGATATCCTTGAAACGACCATCATACTTTTTCAAAATGGTGTTCTTGGTGCTGAGATAAAGAGGCATCTTCTTGGAAAGAGCCATTTGGAAACAGCTGTGAGCAAAGCCAGTGATGGAGTCATCCGTGTTGTACATGGCCATGCCGACACCACCATTCTCTGGGAAATCAAACACAGTCCACTTTTGAGGAGCACTGCCATCAGCAGGAGTAAATGACATTTCAAATTTGCCCGCCTTGTCAGCAACAAAATCAGTAGCACGGTACTAAATTATTCACATGGATTAGCTTTATCCTTCCATCATCATCTCTTTGTGTAGTCTTTGTCTTACCTGATCACCAAAAGCATGACGACCAATGATAATAGGTTCCTTCCAACCAGGCACAATACGAGGAATATTCTTCATCAAGATGGGTTCACGGAACACGGTACCATTCAAGATGTTACGGATAGTGCCATTGGGTGAGCGCCACATCTTCTTCAATCCAAATTCTTAATAGAGTCAGTCAGCCACGTTGGGTCCCATTGTTTCCCACGACTCATTTTTCATCTTTTCATACCTTCGACGCGAGCTTCATCAGGAGTAATAGTAGCACACTTGATACCAACATTGTACTTTTTGATGGCCTCGGCAGCATCGATGGTGACTTGATCATCGGTCTATAATGACAAGCATATTAATAAACCATCACCTACTGCAAGATACACCCAGCATCAGAAAGAAAACTTACATCATCACGATGTTTCATGCCAAGGTCATAGTATTTGATATCGACATCGACGTTGGGAAGAATGAGCTTTTCCTTGATATCTTGCCAGATGATACGGGTCATTTCATCACCATCCAAGTCAACCACGGGGTTAGCGACCTTGATACGCGAGCCAGTGGAGTAATGAGCCTTAAGGGCAACAGCAGCAGTGGTACCCGAAGTGCGCAAAGCTGCACTCTTGGAAATGGCAGGGACAATGAAGGACATTATGGTAATGTAAACGGGAAGAAAGAGATAACCAACTCGGCAACGAGACCAAAAAATCTTGCTCGGTGAACGGTAATTCATCTTCCGCACAAGCGTGTCATCTATGACACACACCCCAATTGATCTATCAATTGGTTGTGGGACCCCCTCCCCCACGCACACACACACTCACTCACTCACTCATTACTCACACCCACCCTTGCATTGGATGACGTTGGATACTTCTTTCCTTTTTATTGTCTTCTTTCAAAGATGAACCTTCTTTTCTGTTGCATTGTTGTTTATGCGAATTGCTGCTGATGATGTATACAAATAAAAGTGATCACGGGATTGGCTACGTCGTATATAAATGACCCCCACATACTACTTATACAGCTCGCAGTCGCACCATGGCAAAATCATTGCCATAATCAAGACAATAATGAGTGTTGATGATAACTCTAAATCCGCTGTTATCATCATTGTATCACCAGATAATGCAATCTGTCAAATTTGGTTCATGCATGATGATGACATTGCACCAGACAACAAAATGCCTTTTGAAACAATGAAAAGGTGGCTGGCTACCTGAACAAGCCCAGCGATCCGGAGGAATTCATGCAGCTATCTTTTTTTGTAAATGAGGGGCAATGAAACCTTGCAGTAGACGTCATGCACACACTCTTTATATGTTGTCGTTGTCGGGATGTGGAAATGATTACATTATCATGTGCAAGTGTCGAGCCGTGACACCGCCCTCACCATGTCGGGGATGCCCGTGATCCTCCTCAAGATCCGAATACCTCCGTACATTTCCTCCCTTTCTACATGATCCAAACAACACATACCCAATTGAATAGGTACATTACAGAGGTATCCATACCACTTGGGTGAGTGTACAAGACACCATCTGATGGTTGTTTGCCCACAACCCATACGAGTCGACCCATTGACAATAATGATGCTGTTGCATAAATCGCACGGGCATACTCGGAAAATCGTAGTATTCTGAAAGACCTGGAATTCGATAAGAGATAATGCTCCCAACCGGATATTATTCCGTTTGATCGATTAAAGATCAGAGTGATTTGCGTGTGAGCTGAAAGGGTAATAGGATCATTGTATAGCCTAACGAAGAAGCGCACGTAAGCTGTGATTTTATATTATACCCAGCAATGAAAGGCTGGTGTAAGCGAATGTTGAGCCTTGATATTGCTATTGCGTAGTATTATATAGGTGTCTCATGTCGCCACCCAAACAAGTAGTTATTCTTGATTTTATGCAACATCAACAGTGTGGGGAATTATTCTACCTCTTGCAAAATTTCTATGTACATCCACCGCCCCACCAGAGTTTGCCATTAGAAACACCCTCACTATTCTTGACATCATCAAGGTACCATCTTGTTTAATCATGGCCCCCCTATACCCGATATGTAAGGGTGATGGGAGCAGTGGCAAATAACGTAGACTATGTGGCTAACGCTGCTGGACCAATGCATTAATTGTTGATCCCGAAATTCAGCGGGGACAAAGCCTGTGCTACACATTTTCTCCCAGCCAAAATGTTTTGCCCGAAGCATAGCGGATGATACCGCTATCTCAAACCAAATTTTTATTAGGCATTCTTCTTGTTCAATTACATTTCTTTCTCCTTGACTTGATTTATATACCATGTCTTCATTCGATAAACAAGTACGCCATTTCTTTCGGGATGGGACAGAGTCGTGTCATCATCATGGATAGATTAATTCATCATGCATCCTATAGTCTGCCTTTCGTTCATTTGCCTCTCAAGCCAGCAGTACCTTTATCCCTGTGGCAGCCAACATTGATCAAAAGACTGTAATAGACGATGAGAACAACAGCAAAAACATGAAATTAATGCATTCTCTATGCACAGATTTCCCCCACAAAGTACGCAGGACGCTATACAGTGACATTGATCCCCGGTGATGGCATTGGTCCCGATATTAGCGAATCCTTGAAAAAGGTGTTTGAAGCGCTTAATGTGCCAGTAGACTTTGAGCAATACAACTTGTCGGGTGTGAGCAATGAAGAGGGTGACAATGATGAGCTTTTACAAGAAGCACTCGCATCGCTGCGTCGCAATAAAATTGGCATCAAGGGTCCTCTTTACACGCAAACTTCACTGACCGAACCAGAATCGATGGGTGTCACGATGCGTAAGGATCTCGATATGTACGCATCATTATCATTGTGCAAAAACATCCCTGGCGTTGATACTCGTATGAAAAATGTTGATTTTGCCATCATCCGTGAAAACACCGAAGGTGAATACTCAGGCCTTGAACATCAGGTAAATGATAAAGAAAAACAAGTTGCTATGGGAACCCCCCCCAACTTATAGATCATGATTTACATGTATAGTCGGTCCCTGGCGTTGTCGAATCTCTCAAAATCATCACACGTGCAGGTGCTGAGCGTATTGCTCGCTTTGCATTTGACTATGCCTTGAAGAACAATCGCAAAAAGGTGACCATTATCCATAAAGCCAACATCATGTATGTACATAGCCTCTTTATTTTTCTCGTATATTGATGGAAGCATCCTTTAGGAAATTGGCAGATGGTCTTTTCTTGCGTACATGTCGCGAGGTGGCCAAGGAATACGAGTTGCATGGTATCACGTGCAATGATATGATTGTAGATAATGGTAAGTAATTCAAGTCCCGCTGTCCTTAATACATGTATTAACATTTTCAACAGCTTCTATGCAATTGGTATCACGTCCTCAGCAATTTGATGTAATGGTTATGCCAAATCTTTACGGAAGCATTGTATCCAATATTGTGAGTGGATGACAGCCATCTTATGTATATTTCTTCTTACTCACATGATATATGTAAAAGGGTGCTGGTTTGATTGGTGGACCTGGTTTAGTTCCCGGCTGCACCATCGGCCGTGAGTATGCACTTTTCGAATTGGTAAGATGTGTTGATGTGGAACTGGTGACCCAAGCGATTACTAACGTCAAGATGTATATATATACACTAGGGATGTCGCCAAGTGGGATTGGAGTTACAAAACAAGAATGTTGCCAACCCAACGGCCATGCTCCTTTCCGCTGTCATGATGCTACGTCATTTGAACCTGAACGAATATGCTGATAGTATTTCTAATGCCGTACATCGCACCATTGAAACCGGCAGGGTAAGTCAATTTTAATACCACGTAAGGGTGATGATGATTTTGACATGTTATATTTTTGCAACCACCCATAGGTCAGAACCAAGGATCTTGGTGGTAATAGCACAACCGAAGAATTCACTGCTGCCGTTATTGCCAACCTGTAAATATTCTATGTATCTCCCCCAACAGCCTCCTCTACCCAATGTATGTGTAGTAGATCTTGACAACAACGAAGTTTTCTTTGTTCCAAAAACATCATCACTATGGCTATTATTATCATTATCTACACACCAGGTGTGACATCCAAAGAAGCCCAATTCTCTTGTCCTTCTACTGAATCGTAATCATCGAATTCGGGGAAGGAGTAATACGTCCTTTGGAAATCTGACAAGGAGCTCAACAATAGACCATCTTGACCACCACATGTCTCCGTGAGAATTGTGCTCGTTCTCTTTTTGCATTTGCTGCTGTTTTTCTGCTTTCCAGAGAGCCATGTTGTAACATCTGCCCAAAAGGCGGTCCAGGTAGCCGTGTGCTGTTGATGATGCTGGTAGTGTCTGGTGTTTGCACCGCTATCCATACGGAAACCAGATGACAAGAGGAGCATGGCCAGCCAAGCAAACGTGGATATTAAGGAACGGAAGGGTGATGGAGTATGTTGGTAGTGAGAAAAGAGAGGGAGAGAAAAGGATGGTAAAAAGAAAAGAAAGGATTCTGCTTGATAACAAGTGGAATGCGTTGAAAAGGGATAATGGCTCTTTGGCATGCTTGCATTCTCTCACTCCTTTTTGATTGGCTCTTTCCTTAACCTTGTCAGCTACAGGTTTACATTAATGTGTTTGTATTTATATGCGACCTGAAAATGTACAACAGAAAAGAAAACAGAAAACAAGTCTTTTTAAGATGCAATGGGGTGTACGTGTGCGTGTGTGTGTTATAATGGGTGTTGTGTGTAATTGCGTGTGTGAGTGAGAAAGTGCGTGCGTATAGTATGCGAGTCATCTTGTGATAATGCTGCTGGTGGATATCACTCCAGTTGTCCTTGATATGCATGATAGCTGTAGTAAACACCAAAGACGAGAAACAGGATCGCACCAGCAAATGTCACTGAATGTTATATACGATATGAGATTTTAAAATGCCTCTGGTTTAACTATAACACTCTTACCTGTTCGTACTGAAATTTTGGCTGCCAACATCCTTCCACCGATAACCGCTAATCCCGTGCACATACTGTGACCAACAATGACGCCTGCAGTAACCCAGTATACATTCTGTTGTTGTTGTTGATGTTCCCAAAAGAAGATTTGTTAGTGTTTCATCCTTCATAAACATAGAGCGTATCATATTCTACTTACATTGGCAGCTGCAAGAGCAATAGTCGAGATTTGAGATCGATCACCCCATTCACCAAGAAATGTCAATACAAAGGTTTGGACAAAGACGGGCGAGAACATGAGTTGCATCAGGTTCATTAATCCTTCCTTTGCCTTTTCAGCCTTGCTCATACGACGTTCAGACTCTTCGGGTTCCATTCCTCCGACCTCTAAAGCTTCCAATTTGTGAACGCGTTCCCGATCTTCCGCCTCCTTGAGTTCTTCCTCCACCTCAGTCATCTCTTCTTGTCCACCATCAGCATCCATGTAATAGGCTTCGTACATCATTCGTAGTCCAAAGAATAAAAATAGCAGTGCTGCAAGAACATCCGTGTATGCCTTGGGTATCAAATTAGGCACCACATGGCCAAGAAGTGCTGAAAGAATAGACATGACCACCAATGATAAAAATGCGGCACTGAATACCACCAATCGAGAATGCTTCATAGCCATAATAGCTGCAATAAGGAACGTCTTGTCGCCAATCTCAGACACGATAATCATAAGCAAGGATATCAGCAAGGACTCTTCAAGTTGTTTATAGTCTTGTTCGTCTTCTGTTGGCTGATCAAACAGCGTCGGTCGATCGTCGGTCGGTGATGGGGCAAGTGCACTGACATCCGCCATCTGTGGGTGGTTTCAAACCAAGGATCAGAATACACCATGGTCGTGCTTGTATATCAATGAACATACCTCTTCCACAGGATTGTCTTGAGCATGAGCATAGATGGCAAATAACAGCAATGCTGCAAATGGGAGCCACTGTCGAGTCATGGCTGTGAAACTTGGAAAAAGCGGGAAGAAAGGTGATGCGCACCAATGATGATCCTCTTATCAAACGCCCTATTCTTTAAATATCTTTTCTGGCCCCACCAAAAAGTTGACCCCCTTTATCTATTGACGCGTTCATACGAATTCATTCTTGTACCTGAACCCAAAACAAATATGGATTCACCCACCCACCTCGTCTCCTAGTAATCAATCTATACATCATGGTGATCAGCAGAATAAATAGGCCATGGCTGTACATATAAGGTTATCTCGATTCTCCTTTTGTCTCCGCGTTATCTCTTCACATACACACACACACGCCCTTTTATATGTATATCATGAGCGACTCGGAAGAAGACGAACAACGCGACTTTTCTGCTTTATTACATAAGAAACGGCAAGCGTCTATTTGATCATTTAAGAGTAGGCTTTCCAACTCATTTCTTTTTCTCCCAATCCAGCATTGCGCGTGAGAAGGACAGCACACCGGACAATTCCTCTGAACAAAAGGAAGCACTTGATGCGTCACGCAATGCACTATTTACACTTATTGGCGAAGAACGACGTGCGAGTTCCAAGAGTACAAGCAAAGGCATGTTTGAACGATCAAGTGGTCTAACCAAGTTAATACAACCACGAGGCATCCATTTACGTGTGATGGGACATGCAGCAGGAGGCAAAGTGTCCTTGTACTTGGAGGAAGCGGCTTGGCTTGTCAGCATACAACATTTGCAAGTGACGGATCAACAAGATGGACATCAATTGGATATGCAAGATTACTATGCAATGGTCTTTGGTGGTGAGGATGGTTGGATTTCCTTTGAGAAATATCAGGTGCGTATCCATGGCAACAACAACAACATCCGTTTTGGCGCGAGTGATTAACTTGTAATAATATCAGACATACGCTTACCTCCGGAGGCTCGGTTATATTGTACGAAGATCACCACCCACGATGCTTTCCTCTCATTCTACAAGTCCACCACCCCATTCGATCTTTTGGTCCTTTATCCATCGATTGGCTCAATTCTTTCGACATGTTATCATTCGCTTATTTGGAACAAGGCCTCTTGGCTCTCTTCATAGTCGTAAGTAGAGTGGGGGATGAGTGTACTCTAGAAGATAATGCTAATCTTCGCCAACCGAAACTATGGCTATAGCATTATCTGTATTAAGGATCATCCCTTCGACGTCGTGGTACAGGCCGTTTACATCAGAGTCGTCGCATCTTCATCATCGCCAACCTCAATTCCATTATGATGTATACAAGCCTAACCCCAACTGGAAGAAACGAGATCCTGGTGTCCCTGATTTCCGTGTTGTTGTCACTGGGTAAGCATGCATTCATTACATATATATATATATCATCTAGCTTGCTTAACAGCATGGTCTTAGTGCACGGGATGCCGTACCTACAATGATGGAGTATCAACAAATCTTTACTGAATTGAACGAACTGCCATCACCATCAAGACCCAGCTATCCACGCATCCGATATACTCGCAACTATGGAAATACAATGACATTTTTGATTGCCGTCGTCGATGATGCAGAAGGAGTCAGCTTTATGAGAATCTCTGGAGATGGTGCACAAGATCTATCCCTAAAATCATCATCATAGTCATCATTGTTGTATATAGCATTCAAATACATTTTCATCTTGGTTTACCTTCGAGTCCCAATACAATACATCTGCATAGAGCAATATAAATCAGACCGTGATACTGTTTTCTGCCCAAATTGAAATGTAGCATATGCTCGCACTTTTCCTTTGTAATGATTGGCTTCACTGTACTTTAATATAAAATTGTCAAAACGCTAAAACAACAAAGTTATACCATGTAGTAGTTGTGATGACATTATCTGAAGAAGGCATTGAGCATAAGCTTAAACGAAAGAGATGATGATGTTTGGAAGAAAATGATGACAACATCCTTGTTTATATATGTGGATGAGCGTGTGAATTTTTGTGCTCACAAGGATGGAAAGTGGTAAATGCTTGTAGAGAATGGGTGCATGAGCTTATAAAGTGGGGGCACCTACACTACAAGGATTAAGCGTGTTTATTCATCAATAAGCATGGACATGATGTTGTTCATGCATAAACCAGTATTATGACATAACTAATATATCAAACAATGCCATCAAGATGCCATTAGAGTGCTTCGATCGCTTAAATCGGGACTTGACTAGAAAATAGCTGCAATATGCATCAACCGCAGCAACATCCAAGACTCTACATGTCACACCAGGCCCTCTACTACTTGGTGCATCCATTTCATCCTCATGTATCATAAAATAAATCCGAATTCCATACGGCAATAAACGGTTATTGAGTAAGATGCAGCACACTCCAGATCCTTTGTCTATAAAAGTGATGAAAGAGCTTGGCCAATGTGATGGTAAGCATAACAATGACACGTGGGCGTATCCAAGACACCACAGGTTTAATCGGAATCATATCACATCCATGCACCAATTCAAGTTTTACGGGTCCAAAAACTGACTCGATAAGAAATAATGGTACAAGCATCGTGTGCAATCAATATGCATCTGGGTGACACATACTCCTGAAATGAAACAATCATGCACATATGTCTCAGGCTGAACCAAGAAGCATTGAGGAATAAGCAAATCGCCCTGTAAGAGTATATCAAAGAGCATGTGATAGAGTCATAATAAAGTAGTAATGGGCTTGGATAATGATGGGAAGATGATATCAACAAAGAAAAGGGTGTTGGGTATGTTCTCGTGACTGACTGCCTACAGCACACACACAACACAGTAATCAAGCATTACTCCTCCTCCTTCTCCTCCTCTTTTTCCTTTTTTCTTTTGTCTTTCTTTTCCTGCTTTCCTTTCAGTTTTTACCTCCGCAATGAATGACGACTATGAGAACGTTGAATGGAATGTGCATGCGACAACGGACGTTTATACACCTCTCGCTGAAGCTCAGGACCCACTTACAGCACTGAGCAACTCTTACGACGCCAAGACCTTCACTCAAGAGGTAGCTTGTAAAGAACCAGACAAAGACTTTATTACTTATGCTCGTAATCTACCTTGCTTTATATAAAAGAGTTCACCTCTAAGCGCCAATCACTATTACTCACCACCTCCACCACCATCCACCACGACACCTGTCATGCCAACCAACGGATCGGCTGAATCCCTTCATGATGACACAAACTCCCCACGATCATACAGTATTCCAACTCCACCTCAAAACAACGTCGACGAAAATCCTCCTTATCATGCAAAAAAGATGACCATCCAAGTTACGGATCCACAAAAGCATTCAGAAGGACCACAAGGTGCTTACATCAGTTATCTTGTTACGACAATGGTACTTTATCAATTTCCTTTGCACTCATATACACACGCCCGTCTTTCATTCATGTTTGGGATTCATCGCAACTAATCATTATGGCTATGATCCACTAGACGACCGTGGAAACGTTTGCTTCATCTCATCCTCGACCAGTGCGGCGGAGATTTCAGGATTTCGTATGGCTGCATAATGCTCTCACTTTGGAATTTCCTGCTTGTATTGTCCCGCCGCTACCAGAGAAACATCGACTAGGTAAAGTCATGATAGCAAGGATCGAGAGAGGGAGAAGAGGGAGGAATAAGTCAAGATCCGATAATGATACAGAATACTTGTTTTCTATCTTTAGAATATATCAAAGGCGACCGATTTGGATCTGATTTTGTTGAACGGCGTAGAGTTGGGTAAGTTGGACTGTGTATGTTAAGGAGATTGAAGATAGGGCTAATATGATTGTTAGATTGCAATGGTTTTTAGATCGGATAGCACGGCATCCAGAGCTTCAACAATCACAATGCTGCCGCGTATTCCTCGAATCAGGTGACTTTGTAAGTTGGCAACACATTGATGCTCGACTGCATTTCCCATGCTTATCATTGTATCCTTTAGAGAAATGACAAGCACATGCAACACGTACCACCTACCACTTCTGTATTCGAGTCATTGAGTGACACGTTACTCAACGCATTCACCAAGATCAAAAAGCCCGATGAACGCTTTGTCGAGATGAAGGATACAATTGACAAGTTGGAAGATAATCTCAATACGGTGGAAAGATTATATTCTCGAATCAGCAAAAGGCAAACTGGTATGTGCTTCTACAACATGGGCGATATATAATATTCATCCGGGCATATATATTACAGATCTTCAGCAAGATTATCACAGCTTCGGTATGAGCATACAAGGATTGGCTGGTCTGGAGACAGGCATATCACAACAACTCCACGGGTTCTCGGAAGCTGTTTTGAACTATGTCAAGGCAATGTCTGAAATGGTAAGGAGATAATGGCATTATTTATCTTTGAGGATGATGACGATTGATTGGTGTCATTATAGAGTCACAAAGAAGATCTACTCTTTCTCAATGATATCCATGAGCTTTTAGCGTATTGTAATTCTGCAAAGGTAAGGGATGAAGATAGGGCAAGTACAAAGCACGAATGCTTATTATGCAAGGATAGGCGGTTTTACGGGCAAGGGATCAAAAGCAAGTTGATTTTGAAGAGCTCTCCGCGTTCCTCCATCGAACCATTCAAGAACGAGAAAGGACATTACATCCTGGACGACATATCAATGGTGGTCTGAATATCTCTGAAATCGTTACAGACAAGCTCAATGAAGTTAGAGGGGTGAATATGCAAGTATCACGACGAGAAAAGTTGGCACGGCTGGATCGTAAAGTCAAAGAGGTAAGATGGTTATGGGAGCGAGCGAAATAATTGCATTATTAACTTACGCTTTCTTAAGCTGGAAACCGAGGTATCCCACAGCAACGATGTGTCGAATGCATTCTCCAATCAAGTCCTCAAGGAATATGAAGTTTTCCAACGAGCCAAAACCGATGAATTGAAAGAAGGTCTCAAGGCATATGCCGATTCACATGTTACGTTTTATGAGAAAGTTTGTATCAGAGAGAGAACAATGACGCTTTGAAGGTAAAGATACTAAAGAGCTATGATAGGGTGTATCCATATGGGAAAGCGTGTTGCCTATACTGGAAAGCATACAAGTTGATGAGGAATCTGAAAGCAATAAACCATCCACGTAACTATTCTTTGATTTCAATCAATACATTATGTCCAAGTGTCTTTTGTGAAACCTTGTGGCCATTGTATAAATACATTTGGATGGGACAGTGCGGCGGGACATGATGTTTCTTCGTCCTATTTCCAGAACCTTCACCACGCGATTGCGTACAATGTCGACCAACAACAGCCATCAGAAACCTTTGCTTGCACTTCCAGCCACAGCTGAAGAAACCGTTAAAGTGGACGTCAATGACACGTACAAGTTGAAGGAATTAGGTCCAGTGGGTAAGATCTCGATCGCTTTCCGTTTATTTCGTTTGTTCTAAAAAAGTCTATTATATGCATCATGTATAGTGGTCAATGAGGATGGTTCGCTTAGCCGTATCAACAACTGGCATGAGATGGCTGATATCGAAAAGGAAAATGTCAATCGCATCCTACTGAAGCGTAACCGAGCACGCCTTGAACGACTCAAGAAGCAGCAGCAAGAACAACAGTAACTTCGTTTCCATCATCATCATCATCATCATCATCGTCACCTTTCCATTTTGTCACATTGATACATTTTTTTATTCGTAATAAACATGATCATTCAAGTACATGCAACGTATATAGCGTAGTTGTTTGTGATGCATTTGTAAAGCAGATCCTGCAATAATGGATGATCGAATACAGCCTTTAATTAGGACACGATGAATCAATCAGATTCTTTGTCTTCCTCTCTTTTTCCTTTACAATAGCATTCACAAGGGGATACACTTTTATCTTGCTCACGTACGTCCAAGTCCAGCTTAGGAAGAAAGAAGGCTTTATAGAAACTGAGTAATGGTTGGTCGATGCAAATCGTATTTGCAAAGGTAACTATTTAATCCAGCATCATTCACAAAAGATAGATTGAGAGGTACAATGAATTGCTCCAATGGGTAAGATACAATGGTATTGAAAGCTTCTATTTTCTGGGTGTGCGTTTGCAAAGGTGGATGGTAGCAAATTATATGAATGGCGTACGTATCAAAGCATGGAGTTGAATGATCATAGTAGTACATGGTTGACAGATCTCGCAAATGATGACGACGGTAGCTGCCATAGAATAACGTATAGAGTAGAACAATGGGATGCGCCGATCGTTCAGGATGATGGTATCAAACATGCTGCTGAAGTTGCCAATGGATACGTAAAAACAAGACTCTTCCACGCGTTGTATGTATCCGGATCCTTCCATCACATGTGCCAAAACAATAATCAGATCCATATCCATAGAAACTCGTTGTATTGTAAGCAAGTCGCCACACGTAAATAAAGCTGCTTCTATATGGCTACTGTTTGCTGTTCACGTGAAAAGGCTGCAAAACAGGTTGCTGAAAGTAACTTGAGACAATGGAGTGGAGACATTGCTAATAGCAACTGCTGGAATGAATGCTGTTACGTTTGGTTGTGGTGCAGGAGTGTACAAGAGAAAGTGGAGTGTCAAGAAACGCGGGTGTTGTAGTAATGGGGTGCACACGCCATGGACTTGCCATTCAGTCAAAGACAACTGGATCAAGACAGCTGCGGGATTGACATGATGTGTTGAAGCAGGACAATCGTTCGCAGGTTGTAGTTGTACTTGAATGGGGCAACAGTTGAGAATGAGAGAAAGAGGCACGAAGGTGCAAGTGGAAGAGCTGGAAATTTAAGTTGGTTGAGTTCATGCACACTGTAAATTGATCCATAATCTTAAGATTCCCTACCTCGAACCTCAAACTTGCACACAAGATGCTCTTGGACATGCTGATCAACTTTGTCTTAATAAAGAACCCATGCTTCATTTGAAAATTTTGAATGGGAAAGTGTAATGTGGGGTTTACTATAGGCGGTCGGAAATGGGGTACGCGCTGGATTTATCATTTATCGATTTAGTATGTATTATCTTGGGATCCCCACTCTTGGACCTGAAACTTGGTATGAAGGTTCTCTGATTCATGCTGATCAACTCCATTCATTTAAAAACCGTATGGTTCATTATGATGATTCAATGAATCGGGCGGTCCAAATATAGGGGAGACGGAGCGCAAGTAGGGTACATAGTGCACACCCCCGCAGTTGTCCATCTCCATTGTGAAACTTGGTCAGGGTCCTGGGCGTCGACATGCTGATCAACTCCATTCAAATAAAAACCATACGCTTCATTGTGAGGATTTGAATGGGGGCGCCGGATGATAAAGGGATGGGTATATATGTAGGGTGGACGCCCCATAACCTCGAGAATGCCCATTTCGAGCCCGTAAATTTCACACAAGATGCTCATGGACACGCTGATCAATTTCGTTCTCATAAATGTATCATGCTTCATTTGAAAATCTTGAATGGGAGGGTATAATGTGGGATTGACTATGCTGGGCGGAAACTGGGTATGCGACCAAATTCATGAAATGTCATTTAGTATGAATTACATTGGGATTGCCCACCTTGAACTTGAAACTTGGTAAGAAGGTTCTCTGAGTCATGCTGATCAACTCTATTCATATTAAAACAGCAGGCTTCATTTTGAGATCTTTGAATGCGAACGGTCCAAATATAGGAGAGACGATGGTTGAAAACAGGAACGTCCCCGAGATTGGCCACCACGATCGTGAAACTTGCACCCATGGTGCACTCCACCACGACGAGTAACTTTATTATATGAACGAGCCCACGTTTTATCGTAAAGTTAAGAGATACAGGCACGTCTATGTTGTTACATATGCTGAAAGCGTGATGCTATATGACAAGTGGTGTTTGTTCATTGTCACGTATCATGCAAATGAGCTGTGTTATACAGGCACGCCCCTGGGCACCTTCCGCTCTATCAGGGTCGAGCTACTTCACAATCAACAAACACCACTTACCATATAGCATCACGCTTATAGTATATGTAAAAACATAAAGGTGCCTGTATCTCTAAATTTTACAATGAAACGTGGGGTATTCAATCGAACAAAGTTGCTCGTCGGGGTGAAGCGCACCTTGGGTGCAAGTTTCACGATCGTCGAGGCCGATCTCAGATTCACCCAATGTCACCACCAGCCTAAGTTGACCAGGTCGACCTCTTGAATTTTTTTCAACTTTGGCTGGTGGTGACATTGGGTGAATCTGAGATCGGCCACGACGATCGTGAAACTTCTACACAAGGTGCGCTTCATCCCGGCGAGCAACTTTGTTCGATTGAAGACCCCACGTTTCATTGTAGAATTATTAGTCATGGGCATCTTTATGTTTTTGCATATGCTGTAAGCGTGATGCTATATGTTAGGTGGCCTTTGTTCATTGCCAACCAGCCAGACCCTGATAGGGCCAAATATGCAGGAGGACTTCTTTGTGTGACACAGGCATTTTTCAGGACGGGAAAAATCAATGGATGATACTTTATGAATTATTCAGTAGCAGTCATAAATTGGCAGCTAACATGCACTTTTTCCCATTCCCAGCTTTTGCCAAATCTACTTGATGGGAACGATGCGCCTGTTCCAGACATTCGTCTGCATCATTCAACTTCCTTGATCCGAGCTGATTTGACTGAGCTACGATCAAACAAAGATTACATCATGCATGTATACGCTACCTATCTCAACTGATCTACCCTTTCTTGGCCGTAATTCAGGCTAATCAGCTCGGATCAACGAAGTTGAATGATGGAAATGTTGGGCTAGAGTAGGGCCATCGTTCCCATGCAGCGGGTTTGACAAAAGTTGGAAATGGGAGGAAGTGGCTATTGGCTCCCAATTCATGAACTCATAAATACATGGATAATATTGTAACTGCAGATATTGAGTCCAATACTTGATCGGAAGAAGCTTTCTGGTACGCTCATCAACTTTACTCTAGTAATGACGCCATGCTTCATCATGAGAGTGAAAACATGCAGGCTATGTACGATCCAATCTGGGCATTAGGTAATGAATTCTGCCTTATACTCGTTATCCCTGCGTATCTCAGTCAAAGTCTGACAATCAATAAAGGTGAAGGATAGAAATGTTGGGCTCCTTTATACGCAGTGGATTGGACAACAGTTGACAATGCGATGAAAGGGTTACTAACTGGCAGTTTATGGAATAAGATTTACTGAACATTGTTTCAGGGCAGCTTATTACAGAGATAGTTTGATATTGTAATAAATGTGGATGGTAAAGATTGTAGGTTGTTATAAAGGGGAACACGAATAGGTTGCGTAACCGTGTAAGCTTATTACTCCATAGGTGTGTCAAGGCATTCAACGAGCAAACAATGTATAAGAGTGAAGCAAGCAAACTGGACCGCTAGCTTTATTATTGAGATAATGAGAAGAGGCAATGTAAGCTGCAATAATGTGAGGGGATCAAATGTAACATATTTTCTCCTGCAAGTAGCGCTACTCTTTCTTCATTCAGCGCACACACACGAACGATATGGCCAACGGTGGCAATAACTCCAATGCCCAGCACTATGATCAGCAACAAGGTCAACAAGAATACTATGCTCAACTACAGCAACAGCAACAACAACAGCAGCAGCAACAACCTCCATTACAAAACGACAGCCACTCGGTCATCCTTGTTACAGCAGGCTACGACAACACCATTCGTTTTTGGGAAGCATTGAGTGGCATTTGTTCGCGTACTATAAAACACCCAGACTCGGTAGGTCATCAACAACTTCGATTTGGCATTGATCGCAATCACACTTACCAATATGCTTTTGGAGGGAACAGCAAGTCAATCGGTTATGCATTTCACCTGACAAGACTACGCTGGCGGCTGCAGGTACTACTAGCGGGAGCTCTCTTGACACCGACACGCGCGCTAAAGCTTTGTATAGGCAATCACTCTGTAAGGTTATACGACGTGAATAGCCCAAATGAGAATCCAGTAAGTATTGAATCCATTGCATGAAATATGGGGGTCAAGGTGGGATAACCATGACTATTTCCGTTTCCTAGTTTGTTGTTTTTGGAGATCATACAGGCAATATCACAGCAACCGGTTTCCACGGGGAAGGTCGTTGGATGTTTACAGCAAGTGAAGATGGACAGCTAAAGATTTGGGATACTCGGTATGTGCATGAAGATGATGATGATCCACGGTCAAGCCATCAATAACATGGGGTGGTTTTTTATCTGCAGATCAGGCAACAATCCCGTATTGACAAGAAACTTCAGTAACGGTGCACCTATCAACGATGCCGTGATGCATGCTAATCAAGGCGAGCTGGTGACCTGTGATCAAAATGGCAGTGTTAAAATATGGGATCTTGCAGCTCATGCTTGCACGCATGAATTGGTAAGTATGTGAGAAAAGGATGGGGGTTATATTTGGATATTCATTGTGCATGGAAATTATAGGTGCCTGAAGAAGGCGTTCCGATGCGTTCAGTGAGTGTTGCTTCCGATGGTTCCATGATGGTGGCGGCCAACAACAAAGTGAGTGATGAGAAAAAAATCAAGTAATGGATGACAACATTGACATGAAGAAAAGGGCAATGTCTATGTATGGCGTATGACAAATACCTCCTCTGATTGTGCCGAAATCGCTCCTGTCACCAAGTTCTCTGCTCACAATGATTACATTTTGCGTTGCGTCCTGAGCCCCGACACAAAGTACGTGACACATGTTGCATGTAGACACACACACAATGCTGGGTATTGAAACGTTTACATTAGATTGCTGGCCACCTGCTCAGCGGATAAAACAGTGAAAATATGGAACACAGAACAGAATTTCAAGCTGCAAATGACCTTGACAGGACACCAACGATGGGTGTGGGATTGTGCATTTTCCGCCGATTCAGCTTATGTTGTCACTGGTAATGATCCCTGCTTACGAGTTGTATATTTTCAAAGACATGCTGACCTCCACTACGACCCTTGTAGCATCTTCGGATCACGTAGCACGGCTATGGGAACTCGCACAAGGTGAGACAATTCGACAATACAATGGACATCACAAAGCTGCTGTTTGTGTGGCTCTCAATGACCTGTCGGTCGGTTATGCATAGTCTCGTTACATTATGCTCTCATTTTCCATTTATTCGCTACCATTTGTATCCTCTCCCACACACCAATTCTAGAATTGTGCCCAACAAATATATATCAAGCATCTAGATGTTCTCATTGTTCCTCCTAGTGATGATAGTAGTGATTTTGATTGTCTGACATAAGGAAATGTAATGAGGATTGTCAAGCAAGGATCTTTTTTTACATACCTGTGTTCACACATGAAAGGATAAATAAATGGCTTGTGCACCAGCAGGTGGTACAAATTGACCATTCCTCTGGCTTCGAAGGCTTTGTTTGTTTGTACAGGTGCATTGTCGGCATTAGAGTCCTTCCGAAGATTATTATGCATAAGGTTTGATTTGCTCTTTTTATTTCTTGTGGATCGTGTCAACTATAACATAATGGCAACAATGACAATGAAAGTAGGACAAAAATGAAATACTAAAGACTATCACAAATGTGAGTATATGGGTCATTCACAAAGAGGACTACGTATGTACCCGTCATGGCATACTCACATCAACTTGGGGCTTTGAAGCTTAGGGACTCAAGCAAGTGAGTCGCGTTGTTGTCGATGCAAGAATTGATATGGCAACTGGTTGGCGCCCTTGTTGTTTTTTCATTCTTTAAGAATGATATGACAGTCGAAAGAAATGGGTAGGAGTGTAGTGGATGGCAATATTCTTATAAGTGTATGTACATGGTGGGCATGGATATCAACAAGGATCAAAGGGTGTAAAAATGCTTGACGGGAATGGGGAATGAGTCCATGTGTATCTAAGATGTACACAAGGTCGCAAGATCCATCATCCACCAGCTATCACAAATCATTTGCCGTGATCAAATTACTTTTGAATAAGACGGAGCAAAGCCGACTCGATGTTGCCTTGATCGATACTGATAGATATAGCACGTAACAGGGGACGGTAATATAATAGCGTTCAGGTTGCGTATGATGAAGGCTTTACAAGTTGCAGAGCCCCAGCCATTTTTTTTCCCGTATGATCCAACCCAAAGCACTGTAATAGTGAAAGGCCTGTTTTGGAAGTTATCGTTTGGAGAAACGAGGGCCCCCTTTGTGTAACCGAATCTTCGTCCTTGTGTAAGCCCGAGATTCTGGGTGCACTGGCCCCTTGTCCTTGTACATGGATACACAGACAATGATGTGATTCTATGCGTTTTTTTTCTCTCTCTGACTTATTTTTATTTTCAAGTGGGATGCGTTTATGAGTAAAAGGGTTTTGGGGGAGGGAGCTTAATGCAGTGTAGAAAAGAACATACAAAGAAATGCAAGACTATTGTTTGTTACCGAAAAAAGAAAAACGAATGTGGGAACAGACAAATACGGGGTTGAATGAAAGAGAGATGATGCTGATGATGTTGATGAGATATGTTTGTTTGTGTGTGTGTGTGGGAGAGTGCCGCTTGATGAAAAGGATTGGCTGTCATAAGGAGAGAAAATTTTCAAACATGCGAGTGGTGGTGGTGGTGGGATGATGATGGTGTCAAAAAGATAGGATCACCTGCTTGTTGTACAATTTGCATGGCGATCTTTTTAGCATCTTGTAGCTTTCCTGTAGACTTGAGACCAACGACTTGAAGTGCAAGTTCAAGAAGCGCATTATCGTTTGTATCTTGATAAGTAAATATAGGCACTTGCTTGTTATCCGACAAGGGTTGTGTGAGAGCATTGGATGATCGATCGAGGACCACTGAATGTTCTTTAAAGGACACAACCACTGGCCCAGGTTGGACTGCTGGTGGGAGAATGCAAACGAGTGTATTCGGGTTCCAGTATATGGTTGTAGCAGCATGTTCTCCAAATAGACATGTGATACCACGGTAGAATCCAGAGCCAAGGATGGTTACTTCACTGCCTCCATAAGTGGAACCATGAGCAGGTACTAATCGATCCAATTGAGGTGTAGGCTTGGTTGGTTGTTGATGGTGATGAGGATGATGAGGATGGGGATGATGAAGAAGACTGGGTGATATATAAGAGGATGGTACTACAGCTGTTGCTGTGGGAGTAGAGGGTATGGATTGATTAGGATGATGATGCTCGATGGGATGTGAATGTGGCTGTGTGTTTGTTATGGGTAACATTGTGGATGGAATATCATTACAGCAGCTTGCATCGAAGAGTGAAGAGAGGCGACGCTCGTCACAAGGCGTAGGTAGTGCTGAAGATGGGGCTGAAGATAGCAGCTGAGAATCAGCAAGCAATGGTAAAGGAGATAAGGAACCAGGGCGCGATGATGAAGTGAGTGGAGGGGTGGTAGTAGTAGAAGAAGAAGGATGTTGTAAACAGGGAGACTTGGTTGAAGTGGGTTCATCATCCATAGAAGATAATCTTGTACGCTTTCTTTGTGGTTGTATGCAAGTGGTGTTGGTGGTGGTGGTCGATGCGTTTGCTTTTTTCTGACGAGTACTCTTGTGATCATCCGTGATAAGGATCGGCGGTGAAAGACCCGTAGCAATCACGTTCCCTTTGTGATCCCGCATTGTAAATTCGATCCTATCGTAACCCTCATTCAGTCATCAATTATGCATGCAACACGTGCAATTCTACTTACTTGAAGCCAACCTTTTCGTTATGGTGACGGCAATAACACGCAATCCGCGTTGGTAGAATAGCATCGCCCGAAGTGAAATTGACCATGGGACCACAATTGAACAGCAAGATGCGATCTTGTTCCGGAATGTCAAGCAGTTGTCGAGAGTTGTGGCTATTCCCTGTCTTTGAACGCTCGGCTCTTTTGCGTTCACGCTGGATACAAGCAGGACAAACATACACCGGTTGTTCACGTTGTGTGGCACATATTACTCGAGCATCTAAATGAAGTACTTGCGATTCGTCTGATAATAAAATCCCATTGACCCCTTCAGGTGATGATGGCGGTGTTGCCGTGGATACACGTTGTTGTTGTTGGATAGCGCGCTTTAAACGAGATCGAGACAGTAATCGCTCAGGAAGCTTGAGATACGACCAATTAGACACTTTGGTGCCACTGCTCGTTAGCAATTGAATGCATAAACGGGCTTGCGTTTCCACTCGCGATTTATCGGGAGCACCCACGACTCGAATCTGTAATCTTTTTTTATAATCGCATTAACAACAAGCATATAAAAGGCATGGGTTGTTTTGCTTGTCTTACCCTTCGCTAGCTGGTTGTACTTGTGTTCCACCGAGTAGCGGTGAGGATGCACTAGTTGACCACACTTTGTATGAGTACCAGGACAGAAAATAAAAAAAGTAAATGCCATGATGTGTATACCTAGTGTTATTTGGGAATGTGCATGGAGTCGAATATAAACCCACATTGCCGGATAAAGGAACATTCGAAGATGTGGTCGACTGATAGCGATGATCCTGCATGCCAAAAGCAGAAAATAAAAAAAAGAATGGCACCATAGCTTAGTAAATGCCCACCATACGGTTATACGGCAATCAATAGAAATTGTGCATTACAAGAGAAAAAGAAGAATGTCGTGATAGAACAGCATGATGATGACTGCTGTTGTCGTTGCCACCAACCCACGAGGTACAAGCCTGTTGGGACTCTTCGCTGCTGTTGTTGTCGTCATACTGCGAGATTGGCGACCCACATGCAGGCGTTGAGATATCGTCTCTTGGGCATGGTGAGGATGATAAAGGTGATGTGGTGTTGTTCATATAGGCGCTATTGCTGTTGTTGTTGCTACTCTCATGCAACGAAGCATTTACCAGCGAGCTGGGTGCTTTGCCAAAGTCTGGGACAAACAAGGCATTGCTCGGCATGATATCCTGATTGTCTCCAAACACATGGCACATGGGTGGCATCCCAATGTTCGACAATGGTGAAGAATGTGGTAGTTGATGATGATGATCCATCATGCGAAAAGCAGGTAAAGAAGAAAAGGGGAGAAAATGAAAGAGGGTGTGTGGGTGATTTGAATCAAGTTGATTGCCGACGTTTATATGCGAATGAGCGATGGAAACAAAAAAAGTGACGGGTATCTATAATTACCATTGGAGGGAGGTAGCGAGAAAAAGAACGAGAGCGAGAGAGAGAGTAAGGATGTTATCAGTGAACGGGGTTACAAAACATAAAGTAAGATGGGCGGAAGCACATACACACACGGCCCACCTATCGTTTACACAAATATTATCTCCTTGCCTCCGTGGATGTGTGTGTGCTTGTATGTGTGTGTTTGGGAAGCCAAATTTGTTAGAAACATCATGTTGAGTATATAGGATGATCGCTTGATGATAGCATGGACGTGCGTTTTGTGCGGATGTAGATGTCCGTGTGTAGATGCGCGGGCGGACAAAGTAAAATGTTGGTCTGTTCGCAGGGGAACCCGATATTTTTGTGGCCCAATCTGTGCTACCCTTCTTTGGAAAGATGTTTGTAACTTTTGAAATATCTTTTAGAGGGAAAGCTGCGGTGGTGATGAAGATGCATCTTCTTTATTTGTCTTTTCGTATTGGGGTAAAACGTTAAAGTGTGCTTGGATTCCCATCTGCATTGAAGAGCAACCTATCATTTTGCATCGAACGTCTCCTCGTTCCCCCATTCCATTTGCGAGTGTATGTGTGGGGGACCAAAGCCTTAGTATTAAGCTCCACACTAGATAAAAACTTTGTCAATAGGACTCGTGTTCGTCGCCACCAATACCTGCGCACATACACACGTGCCCCACTACAAACTTACTCCATCACGCATTATCCTTTCATAGCCAAATCCGTTGTCCTTTCACTTTTTGCTCGTTCCCTTTTCTCACACGGTCCAAGTGTAACGCTTAGGGCCACGTTTTTTATCCCCCTTCGAACCAAGACGTGATTTATCTCTCGTTGGTCACTGCACAGATTCATTTGCTATCACATGTAAAATGATTGATGCACGCTGACCCGTCAAATAATGAAAATGCCCGAATACTTGGTTCAAGGCGTTCCTTTACACAAGGGATGGGATCATTTGCCCTTTCTTCTGACACAGTCAGCTCCGCCACATTTTCACCACATTTCTTCAGAATCGATTTCTAGGACACAAATCGGAATATACTTTGGGAATTACTACGCCCGCACCAAAATCCCATCTCGCCCGCACCAAAAAAAATAGGCATGCTAGTCATATACTCAGATCAGCCAATTAATATAAAATGATATAAACACAGCACCTTTATGCCCTCGCTGGCATAATGTCACGTGCATTATTCATCATACCCGCACCATTTTTGCACTTGAGTCTTTCATGCAATGCATCCATCATGGCACATGTATATGTCCACCATGCCCGCACCATTTTTGCACTTGAGTCTTTCATGCAATGCATCCATCATGGCACATGTATATGTCCACCATGCCCGCACCATTTTTACACTCGAGTCTTTTATGCATTTACGATTAATTCGAAAGCGTTGTATTTTGTAGCATGGTGTCATAATAATGGTGTCATAATAGTCAGGATGAAGTCATCACTTATTGCTTAACTATGGGTAGTACATGATTGTGTGTGGTGGTTATTCAGGGACGAATTTAACTAAGAATACCAGGGTGA